>PVJH01030262.1:0-25026 GCA_004026705.1 Nesogale talazaci
CAGTCACCTAACAAAGGCAGTGCTCCCCATCTCCAGGCTAGCCGCCAGCTCCTGGGAGAGGTCAAGATGTGGGAGGAGACGCTGACAACGAGGACATCTTGGGAGCCTCCAGGGACTGTGTCCACCATCCAGGTCCACTCTGGCATCTGATGGAAGGGTCAAGTCCGTCCCACCAGAGTCAGGGCAACTTTTCCAAAGTCACAGAGCATTGACAGCTGTGGCTGGTCCTCCCTGATCTTCACTGCACCGCAGGACTGCTGGTGTTGGGGTTCCTTGCCCAACGACTGGCTCACTCTTGGTTGTATGGGCCACCGTGGGTCACAGGGCCCCAAGTGCCAAGATAGAAATCAAAGAAGCCTCCAAATCCCTACTCCCTATCTCCTGGAAGCTAGGTGTGACCTGGCTCATCCAACATGCAGCCTGCTCACAGCCATCATGTTGGTTCTGTCCCAGGATTAGAATAGACTAAACGGAGTGGGATGCCTCTGGGTACTCAAGTGGGGACGCTGTGCTTCCTGACCCACAGAAGTGGAGCGGAGTGCCTTGGAGTGAAGCTGACTGGGGTGGGTGCCTTTGTCCACTTCATGCAGGGAGCTGGGTTTGCTGACCCCTGGGGCTTGAACTGAGCGCATTCTGGTTGAGGCTTCCCCTCTGGGCATTTATGAACAGACTCAAGAGAACTTTGTAACATGTCCTGATAAACAACTTTATCAGGAGCATTTCTCACAGGCATTACAACCTGTTAACTTCCTCTTTTGTTTGTTTTTTGTTTTTTTGTGGGCATCACTGCCCTGGTGGGAGTAAGAGGCCCAGCCTTGCTCCTGGAGAGCCGCTGCTGGATATGAACCTCCAACCCTGTGGGCCGCAGTCCTGCACACAACCACTGTTTCACTGGGCCTCAGCCCTGTTAACTCCCTTAATAAGCCCTTGAATCATGAATTTTGTCTGTGGTTTCTGTGTAGCCATTGCAACGAATATTGGAAACCAGAGAGGTAAAATAGAAAACAGTAATGAAGACAATACATGTAAATCAGTGATTAGAATTCATTGAACGTAGCTAGTGTAGTTTCTTACATTTCAGGACCTCTTCACATCAGTCCCCTTTACAGTACCCTTTACTCTTACACCAGTCAGCTTAAAAAAAGAGGATAAAAATTTTTAAAAAGTCAGGAAACTTGAACCCTAAAGAATGCAAAGCGATAACCTTTTCTCTATCCATAAATAGATATACACATAAGCATTTACTATACTTATGGATGACTTAGTAGTACATATATTGATACTACTCACTGCATTGAGTCAATGCCTCCCCATAGGACAGGGCAGAAGTACCCCCTTTGAGTTCTAAGACCAGCACTTCATGAGAGTCGATATCCCGGTCTTTCTTCTACAGTGGCTGGTGGTCTCAAACTGCTGACTTTGCAGTGAGCAGCCCACCTTGCAAGCATTTTGCCACCGGGGCTCCATCCAGGTCGCTCCCCAAATGTTAGGGGAATGCCGGGCCCGTTTTGGTGTCTGCACAGAGCAGACCCGTGGAAAATATCGGTCGGCAGAATGAGTACATGATAAACTAGTGTTGAACTTGAGGATGACAACGTAAGCATTAAAAAAACAAAAACAAAAAAACCCTAACATTTCTAGAGTAACTCCTTGAGGAGGACTGCACCGAGCATCTTCTCCTTTGGGTCCCAGCAGACCGTGGCCTCTGTGAGGACAGGCCTTCCTCTTTGTTTGTTCTCCACGGTCCCCTCGGCTGGCCCGTAGGGGGCACTCTCGAGCTCTCTGCGGAGGAACTAAAGGTCCTGTGAGTTGTTGCTGATGTGGGTCATCCCCTCAAATGGACAGGCGAGGAAGCTCAGGCTGAGGATTCAACGAGTCGCCCAAGGACAGAGGGGCCTGTGCTCTTAACACAGGGGAGTGCGGCTCCACTCCTGTGCTTCAGCAACTGAGAATGTGGTGGACGGACAGACGTATGGGGGAGTCCCCAGCTGAAGCCCATCTTGGGGACGTAGGAAGGGAGGTAGGGGTTACCTGGTGGGCATGCTTCGGAAATGGCTCTCTGAGAGGCCTAGGGGTCGAGACGGGCCTTAAATGCCTTTGCTGTTGGAAGTCTGGGGACAGGACATTTGGGAATGAGCCTGGGCTTCCTGAGGCGCCCAGCACAGAGTGAGAACAAATGAAGGTCAGAGACAATTGCCCAGAGGCCTGCCCCGTATGTTGTAGCTTTCCACCCAGGGAAAAGGAGCTTCTGAAACCCAAGAAGATAAACATGGACTCTGCAGGCTGCCAAAGATTGGTCCTGACCCCTCTTTCCATATTCATCCAATGTTTACTTCATTTATTGCCTTCGAAAATCAAAGTGCTTCAGGCTCTCATGTGCCTGTGACCCTGGTGCCTCTGAACTATAAGAAATAATGGTTTGCATAAAGGGAGCACCACAGTGCAGCCACTCTAAGAAATAACTTGGGCGATTTCTTGAAAATGTAGTCATACAATTGCCACATGATTGAAACAGCAGTTGTATTACAAGGCATCTATCCAGAGAAATGAAAACTTATGTCCACATAAAAACCTCTACATGAAAAAAAAAAAATCTCTACATGGTTCTTCATAGAAGCTTTCGGGACAGGGTGCCCCTCAATAGAAGAAAGGTTCAACAAACCATGGTATATTCATGTCAGCACTAAAAAAAAATAAACTACTGATGCACAAGCTGTGGGGGTAGCCAGCGCCGCACAACCGTACGCTTAAGACATATAAAGATTACAGTAGGCTGAGCCCTGCTGGCCTAGTGGTTGTGTGCGGGACTGCCACCCACAGGGTTGACAGTTCAAATCCAGCAGCAGCTCTCCAGGAGCAAGGCTGGGCTTCCTAGTCCCACCAGGGCAGTGATGACACACACACACACACACACACACACACACAGATTACAGTAAAGTCATAGAGAAATTGGAGAGTTGGGAGAGAGAGTCAAATAAAGAAGTCAGACACATTGCATGGTAGCATGCTCACCTCCTGGATGGCCATGAGCTCACCAGCCAGGTCCACACACAACACAGGTAGACAGGGCAGGAGGGGGAGGTCTCTCTTTATTTCTGGTTAAGGCCCACATATACTTAGGGGGTATGTGATTACCGATAACCTCACATGTCACAGGAAGGGGATGTACCATAGTCATAAGAGTGACAGGAAGGGGATGAGCTTGGGGGGTGTACATGTAATAGGAAAGGGGGAGTATACATGTGACAAGAAGGGTGGACCCTAGATCCATTATGGTGCCCTAACCTTGGTCACCCTTGAGTGGGCTTGGCCTCCCCGGCTCTCCTTCAGGAAACAATATACTATTGTTTTTTTTTTTTGGGGGGGGGCATCATTGCTCTCCGGTGGTGGGAGTAGGAGGCCCAGCCCCACTGCTGGAATTGAACCTCCATCCCAGTGGGCCGCAGTCCCGCACACAACCACTACGCCACCGGGGCGTAACAATATACTATTGTTATCAGAAGGGAGTGGGCCCTACTTTAGCTAGATGATTGAGAACCCTTAGGGAGAATCAGCGCTGACCTATTTTCATCAGCCTCCCAGTGTATCCTCATTGACCATGTGCAGCAAGCAGCTTTGTTTGGCATAGATTTGGGGGAGGCAACTTGGGAGAAATCTTTCTGAATCCCACAAGAGGCAATGGCGTGGAGGATCTCAAGAACTAAGTGGGAAATGCTAGTCTCAGTATAAAATTACTGGGGATGCACTGACTAGTGGCTGCTCGTGGTTGGGGATAGGACAGGGTCGGGGAGAAGTCTGATTTTAAAGGAAGCACAAGGGCTGAGCCCCGGTGGCATAGTGGTTGTGCGTGGGACTGCGGCCCACTGGGATGGTTGAACCTCCCACACCCACCACCTGAGGGCAGTGATGCCCCCCCTCAAAAAAAAAGGAAGCACAAAGGAGACCTTTGTGATGACGGAATGACTGTGATCTTGATTGTGGCGATGGCTACAAGCATGTCCACATGTGATTAAATGGTGTCGAGTTATACACACTTCCACGTGCCCCAAGACACACATGCATTGTGTTGACATCACTTTCCTGGCTTTTTTTAAAATAATTTTTAATATAGATTTTATTGGGGGCTCTTACAACATTTAATACATCGTACATCGTTCATATTAAGCATATTTGTACACATGATGCCACACTCATCTACATTATCTACTTGAACCCCTCCAGCATAAGCTCCTCTGTCCCTCTTTCCTCTAGTTCTTTATTTTTTTAATTCCAACTCTCCATATTTCCCCTACCCCCTCCCCTCCCCCATGAACGTCCAATAATTTACAAATTGTTATTACCGCTTCATATCTTACACTGTCTAATGTGTCACTTCACTCCCCCCTCCCCTCCCCCCCCTCGTTGTCCGCACCCCAGAGAGGAGGTCACATATAGATCCGAGAAATTTGTTCGCCCTTTCTACTCCACGCTGGTTTTGCTATTGGACTGTGATTACATCCCATGTGACCATGGGAAAGGAGGGGTAGGTAGACAGAACCTCTCAGGATAACCTCTGCAGCTTCCTGGGAATATGTGAATCAAAACAAAAACCAAACTCCCTGGCTCATTGTAGAGATTCAAACTCAGAGACACCCTGTGGGACAGAATGGAGCTGTCCCCGAGGGGTTGCTAGGCTGGAGGATTGATGGGAGAAGCCCAGCTCCCCTTTCTCTGGAGGAGGACCTAGCTCTCAGTGAGCAATTTCACCACTGCACCATCAGCGCCCTTACATGAATGTATCCTGAACTCAACAGAGAATGTCTAAAGGAAAATTGTGGTTGAAAGTATTCCCTGGTTTCTCGAAGTTTTCATGGTAGACACTCTGTAGAAACTGCAGGGAGGTGGAAAGACAGACCTTCCTCTTGTGTACAGAAAGATTCTTTAATGTTAGTATTTTTCACATCTTCACAATATTCCATTTCATTAGTATACGAGAGAGAGAGAGAGAGAGAGAGAGAGAGAGAGAGAGAGAGAGAAAGAGAGAGAGAGAACTTTTTTTGTTTGTTTTTTTGGGGGGGTTTTGGGGCATCACTGCCCTCTGGTGGTGGGAGTAGGAGGCCCAGCCTTTGCTCTGTGGAGCTGGAATTAAACCTCCATCCCAGTGGGCCGCAGTCCTGCACACAACCACTACGCCACCGGGGCTCAGCCCAGAGAAAGAGAACTTGTACCATGAATATTTATGATGTTTACACTTTTCTGCTATCGTAAATAGATATTAAAAATACTGGTGTAAGCCATCCTATACATGTCATTTTATCCATTGTTTCTGTGATTATGTCCGCAGTACAAATTCCTTGAGGTGGAAAAACCAGTTTTCTTAATAATTGCATTAGATTACTAATGTGTACCCCATTAGATTACTATAGTTATGCTGTATTTTAAGCAAAATATAATTTTTTTCAAGAAGTGCCACAACTGTATAAAAATTGTTGGTGGGGAAAATAAGAAGTTTAGATTTACTACAACAGAAAGTGTTTCGAGTTGGTTAATTTAAGCCACTCTTTCATGTATTGCTTTCAAGTACCAGACTCACTAATGAAAAACAGAAATGATGTGGTGAAATCTTGTCCCCCCAAATAAAGTGATTAACCTTGAATAAGACTAAGTGTTATTCTCATGAATCCAGAAAGGCGTCTTCCAATCCTAATGACATAAAGGGGTGCCAACGTGTTAAATAAAATGCTTTCCCTTTAGTCAGAACCTTTTTTAAAAAACCTAACCGAGTGATCTCCACCTAAACGTTGTAACGTTAAGAAGAGTCTGCTGTGTGCCTGGAAATGGAGTGTTTTCTTCATCCTCTAAAAGTTCAGGGTACAGTGTGTGGGCGAGGCTTTCTGGGCAACCTTTCCCTTTTCAGCCTTTGCTGCCGTGAAGCCAAACTGTGGGCTTGAAGTTGGAGTTCTGCAACCCACAAAAAACGTGGCGAAGTCCAGGAACATAAGTATTTATGCTTCTTGCAGGCCCCCATGGGGTGAGTCAAGCAGCAGCACCCGGGAACGGTGGTTTCTGGCCCTTCTGCGGCCTGGCGTTAGTTGGCAAGTGGAGAGGGCGCCCTCTAGGGGACAACCCAACAAGCGCCCTAACCTGGGAGAGAACCTGGCTTTCAGGCTTTGCCTACATAGAGAACAACGTGCTTCGGACACTTCCAAAAACCGACTCTGTCCCAAACTAACTGATGGGTGCATGCCCGTGCAAACACGTGACTACATATAAACAGATGGTCTCAGGAGGCGTAAACAGGGAATTAATGATGGCGTTTGTTTCCGGAGTGAGGTAGGGGATGGTGGTGGTGGTAAGGCAGCGTAAGGGAGACAGAGTAAGGAAAGAGTTCCAATGCTTCCCCTACCAAAGTCCAGGGGGTTGAAAGAGCGATTCCATGAATCCTCACCGACTCACCACCTAGATTCCACAGCTGGTAGCGTTTGCCACATGCCACATATCACAATACAATATTTTAGACTCTTTCAGGGTTGAACTGTATGTCATTTATTCCGTGAAATTCATTTTATTTGAATTGTGTGTGTGTGTGTGTGTGCGTGTGTGTGGCATCACAGCCCTGGTGGGAGTAGGAAGCCCAGCCCGCAGTCCCGCACACAATCACTGCGCCACACCAGGGCTCAGCCCAAAATGCATTTTATTAATAACAATAATACCCTGGTGATGTCGTGGATTAAGCATTGGGCGGTGAAGGTCGGCAGTTCAAACTGACAGTAGGCTGAGCCCTGGTGGCGTGGTGGTTGAGTGCGGGGCTATGGCCCACTTGGCGGTTCAAATCCAGCAGCAGCTCTGCAGGAGCAAGGTTGGGCCTCCTACTCCCACCAGAGGACAGTGATGCCAAAAAACAAAAAAAAAAAAAGCCCTGACAGCAGTGGTTTCTGGGAGGCATCGTGAGGGATGGCAGTAGGGAGAAAGGCACGACATCCCGGCTCAGAGTCAACCAACTGTTATCCAGTCCATTCTGACTCACCGGTTTCCTTTCTGAGGCTGTGACTCTCCCTCCAGACTGCTGGTGGCCTTGAACTGCTGACCTCCCTGTGAACAGCCCACTGGGTAAGGGACTGCGCCTCTAAGACTCCTGTTGCTCAGGAGGCTCCACAAACACTGTGGGCCTTCTGAGAGTGCTCTTCATTTGCTTTCAAGGCCCACAGTTAACGTGCGACCTTTGATGTCACAACTGCTGGGACCCTGACATTGGCAGCGGAGATGGAACAGAGTTCCCTGATCCTCTGAGACGGGTCTGGCATTTGGGCCTTTTTTGCAATTCTCCTGCTTTCCCAGACCCGTCTCAACTTCAAAGCCTCCACGGCAGTTCAAAGCAGGACAAGTCATCCCACGCAGCAAGGAAGTGGCCAAGCCGCCAGCCAACTCAGGACAGGCCAGCCAGCGGGCGGGGAGGAGGCCTGTGTGTGGCCTGTGTGTGGCCGTGGCATTGAACCTTCCGTGGCTGCCCTGGAGCACGGCTTTGTGCCCACAAATCGCCTTGAACTGCTAACTGAAGCTCGGTGAGTCAAAGCCCTCCGCTGTGCCAGGGGAGAAAGGTCAGGCGACTTCAGACGCTGCCCAGCCCCGCGGCCTGCTCCCAACGGGTCTGACGCTTGAGCTTGTTGTCGCGGCCACTGCGCCAGTCCATCTCCTTGAGCGTCCTCGTTTTCCCTGCCCCTCTGCTGTAGAGAGCCTGTTGCTTTTTTCCCTAGGGACAGGTCTCTTTTGATCACATGCCCAAAGTTGGTGAGACGAAAAACAGTCATTGACAACGCCATGGCTTGGGCAAGCGGCACCTTTGTCCTCGGAGCGGCTTCCTTGGGGTCGACCCCTTTAACGTGGGTGCTCACGGCCACGGCGTCGCTCTGGATTCACACAGGTAGGACAGGGGAGACCTGCCCTTGGGGGTTGCCGAGACCGTGACTCTTCACAGGAGTGGAAAGTCTTGCTCCCGCAGAGCGGCTGGTGGTCTCAAACTCCTGACCTCGCGGGTTGCAGTCCACGGTGTGACCAGCACATCACCAGGGCTCCTTGCTCAACGCCTTATGTCCTTTGATTTCTTAACTGCTGTTTCCACGAACTAGAACCAAGTCAGTGGAAACCGCTGATAGATCCCATCTTTTTTTTTTTTCAATTAACCATGCTGTTTGAGTGTTAGAGGTGTGAGGACTCTGGTTTTCTTTATATTTGATCATCCATCCTGGTTGGACTCCAAACTGAAGACTGCAGCGCTTGGTCTGCGTCAGCAAGTGCTTCCAGTCTCCCCGGCTCTCAGGCTGTATTATCTGCATCTAGCAGGTTGTTGATAAACCTTCTTCCAAATCGGCTGCTGCCTTCTTCCTCAAATAATGCACCTTCTGGAATTATTTGCTCAAAATACAGATTGAGTAAATATGGTGAAAAAATACATCTCGGACACGTGTCTTTCTTGATCTTAAGCCATGCAGTATTTCCCAGTTTTGTTTGAATGACGACTGTCTGGTATTTGTACAGGTTCTACAGGGGCACAATTAAATATTCTGGTATTTCCATTCTTCCCAATGTTATCCATGGTTTGTTAAAATGTTATGATCTACACCGTAAAATGCCTTGGCATAGTCAATAAAACACAAGCCAGCATCCTTTTGTTACTCTGTTTTCAGCCAAGATCCCTCTGACATCAGCAACGATCTCCCTCCGGCCTTGTCCTCTTCTGAACCCAGATTGAATTTCTGGCAGCTCCCTGTAGACACATTGCTGTAATAATTGTAGATTTATCTTCAGCAAGATGTTATTTGCATGTGATATTGATGATATTGTTTAATAATGTCTACATTGTCGGGTCACCTTTCTGTGGAATTGTGTTAGCCAGGCTTCTCTAGAGAAACAAGACCAGGACACTTATGATTTTAGTTAGTTAGATAGATAGATAAATAGGCAGATATACAGCATAAGAAATAATCAGCGGATTAGTCTATAGAGCAGTACAAATGGCTCAGTTCAACTCACTTCCATGAGACAGCTAACACACTGGCAGTCTTTCAACTCACAAGGGCCTCTGGGTGCAAGTCAAGGAAGCAGACAGCTGAGTCTTCTATAGAGTAATTCAGGCAATCCGGCCAGAGGCAGCAAACAGCAAGGCAGGTCCCCAACAGTCAGCCAGATGACAGAGTGTGACAATCCCCAGCTCAAGTGAAGAATACAAGAGTGTGGTGAAACAGGTCTTGAATGAACTTCAAATTACAGCTATACAATCCATGGGTTGGGTGTTTTACAGGTAGTGTAGCTGGCAGGTTGAGTCAGAAAATCAGCTAAGGCACACTGGCCCGATCATCAAAGAGCAAGAGACAAGAAAGGTGAGGCTCACCGAACCATTTATCTCTCTGTCCTTCAATTAAACTGCCCTTCAGTTAATCCCACATGTGTTCAGTGGCCAGGTTGGCACCATAAATAAAGTGACACGATTTTTAAGGGGGACATCATTGACCGGAGTGTGGGGGGTTGTTCAGGGGTGATTCTTGATTAAAAATTTGGTCTATATGGAGCATCAAGAATTTTCATAAAAGGGCTGAGCCCCGGTGGCGTAGTGGTTGTGCGCGGGACTGCGGCCCACTGGGATGGAGGTTCGATTCCAGCTCCACGGTGCAAAGGCTGGGCCTCCTATTCCCACCACCTGAGGGCACTGATGTCCCCTCCCCCCCCCAAAAAAAGAATTTTCATAGAAGGGCTGAGCCCCGGTAGTGTAGTGGTTGTGTGCGGGACTGCGGCCTACTGGGTTGGAGGTTGAATTCCAGCAGCAAGGCTGGGCCTCCTACTCCCACCACTAGAGGGCAATGATTCCCAAAAAACAAAAAACAAACAAACAAAATTTTCATAGAATGCAAAAAAGTATTTTAATATATTTATTTTAATTTTAAAACACCGTGGGACGTCTGGTCACTTTAACCCTAACCCTACCTATCTATCACAGGAATGGTCACATATATAGATCCCTTCCAGTCAGCTGGCCACATATTGAGGTGTCTGGAATGTCTTAGTGTGGACCAGTGAATGACTCCTGCTTCGTCAGTTTGTAGAAATATTTCAGTAGGTATCCAGTCAATTCCCAGAGCCTGGGTTTTCTTCACCAATGCCTTCAGTGCAGCTTAACTTCTCCCTCCCTACCATCAGTTCGTCACCATATGCACCTCTTGAAATAGCTCAGGGTCGACTCGCACTTTTGGGCATAGTGATTTTGTGCATTCCCTCTATCGCCTTGTGACGCCTTTTGCATTTATCATAAGTTTGCTCACGGAATACTTTGATATTACAGCTCGAAGCTGGAAGCTTTCTTCTTCAATTCTTTTAGCTGGAGAGAAGCTGAGTGTGTTCTTCCCTGTTGGCTCTCTAACTCCGGGCCTCCCTTGGGGATTTTGTGTTCAGTTCTGCCTCTTCATTTCCCCCATTCACTCTAGCGACTCTACATTCCAGAGCGAGTTTCAGAGTCTCTCCTGGCACCCATCTTGGTCTTTTCCTTCCTTCTCATCTTTTATGACCTTTCGGTTTCTTCTAGTTTGATTTTTTTTTTTTTTTTTTTAGAAATCGGTGTTTATTGTCCATCAACCTTACTTCTGTTCTCTAAAAGCCCATGAAAGGACAGCTTAAGACCCCTCCGTGGTCTGTCCTGTCCACTCAGTGGCCTGACTCACCGGGTCTGTGTGCTCCTGACTTCAGCCCGGAACTATGAGTCATCCTGAGCGTACCTGTGCGCCTTGGAGCGCCAGTAGATTCCGGAGCAGTTTAGTCATCCTGAAATTCCTCCTCGACACACCTTCTTAGCAGCGACCTGCCTTCCTCTTCGAGCTCTTCTGGGTCTCTGCAGCAGCAGAGGTGAGGCATGATGTTCCCCAGGCGCTCCAGGGACACGGAGCCCGCAGGCGCAGAACTCCCGGGCCAGCATCCACCACTTCAACCCTGCGCTGAAAGAGCCCTTGATTGATGGTCTGTTTCTCACCGCTGTCTCTTCCCACCGAGGTAGTCAATACTGACTCCCGTGAATTTCTTCTGGTGGAATCCATGGGTATAGTTGCTGTTTAGACTGTTGAAAACAGGTATTTGCAATACAGATGTCATTGGTCTTGCAAAATCCTATCATCCGCTCCTCACTGCAGCCTCATTTTCCGAGTACTGCCCTTTCCTTTTTGTTTCCAGCTTCCGTACATAATAACTGCCAATAACTATCAAGGTATCTAGATTGCATGCTTCATCCATTTCATACTGAAAAGGTAGCAGAATTCTTCGATTTAGTGGTTGGTGTGTAAGTTTGAGTCATTTTGTGTTAACCAGACGTCCTTGTAGGTGTGTAGACATTCTCTTATGACAGACAGCACTGCGCCTTTAGATCGATCTTGAAATGACATTGGAGGGGACACCAGCCCTCTTGAACTTGTCATTCCCGGCATAGCAAACCACATGACAGTCTGATACAAAATGGCCAATACCAGTCCATTTCAGCATACGAATGCCTAGGTTAGCCCATCCATTTCAACTTCACGTTTTCCTAGGTTCAGAATTCATATGCTCCATGTTCCGATGGTCAATGAATGCTTATCGCTATTTCTTCTCAGGTGGAGTCAGCAAACGAAGGTCCAGGAAGCTTTCCTCCATCCATGTCTGGAAGGTCAACGCTACTTGGAAGGCAGCCCTTCCTCGGTCGTCTTTTGAGGGTCTTCCAACTTAAGGGGCTCATCTTTTCGCACTCTGACAAAGTTCCCCTGTTGCTCATGAGGTTTTCGGTGGCTAATTTTTCAGAAACTGACCTCTTCTTTCTCCTTCATAGTTTGTTCTTCGTCAGGAAGCCGCCACTGAAACCTGGCCACCCTCGTAACCACGCTGTATTTGAAATACTGCAGGCATAACTTCCAGGGTCAAAACAACACGTGAGATTGTAGTCACTGAACAGGGCCCCTTCTAGCCCTAGTCCCTCCCATAATGTACGGTAAATTCTACCCATTGTGCCTGGGGTTATAACCCGACTTTGGAAGGCGTTCTCTGTCATGCTAATAGGCAGGTTCAAGGTGAGATGTAGTCTGAGATTATATATTGCTAGAGGGTATAAATCAAGGCTCCGCCATTTGTTTCCTTGGGGGTGTGGTTTGTTAAAAGACAGAAATGACACCCCTATATAAAAGAGGTGTTGCAGAAGCAGGAGGAGTGAGAATTCCCAGGACCATCAAGGAAGAAGGGCCACCCATGGAGGCCACTGGCGATCTCCATCTGAAGGGGCAGAGGCCATGCCCTCTGAGACCAGAGACCGAGGCCAGGAGACAGGGCAGAGGGGCATGAGACCATGAGACAGTGAGGCAGAACACCCGGCAGGCTTCCTGACCCATGGAGGTCAGAGGTCAAAGGACCATGTAGCTGAGATGTCAGAGGGAGACTTGGCAGCTGGCTGAGGGAAAGCACTGTTGTGGACAAAAAGACTACCGCTTAATGATTTGCTGCTCCTGGCCTGTGGTAGCCTGGTAACTTCCCTAATAACCCCCTATAACCTGGGTATTGTCTGTGACTTCTATGTGATCATTACAATGGATTATAGAACTCAGAAGAACAGTACGGTGTGATGGGTGGGGGGGCAGTTGGTATCAGAACATGGAGGATGGAGGGTGCAGGCCACTCTGGACTCGCTGCCTCCTGGCCATCAGCCTCAGGCTGTAAGGAATTGGAGGCCCCTCCCTTGTGCAGCCAGCAAAGATCAGAAATGGCTTCCTCGGTCTGCGGGAATCAGCCCCAAACCCAACTATGTGCCCCACCCCACCCCACCTCCACTTAGAAGAACGCACTTCAGAGGACAGCACTGGGGTTACAGTTTGGGGAGAGGGGCGCATCAGATTAGACCACACAGGAGAAACGCAAAGGGCTGGAGGGGGAGGAGAGGACAGGCTGGCCCACCAAGCCCTGAGGACGATGTTCCTGCTCAGAGCAGACAATGCATGGGGAGGACCATAGGGCTGGCCGCACGGCGTACTTCACTGAAGTACTGCGGGGGACAGCACTGGAGACACAGTGTGGGAATAGCGCACGGTTTGGTCCATCACGCTGGGGCGAGGCACTGAGGGCAGGCAGCAGGGGGAGCAGAGGGATGAAACTCCCCAGGGGAATACCAAAAATAGACCTCGGAGACAAAGTGTGGCACCCCATCAGACTCAACTGGAAAACACACTCATAAAGGTAAAAAACAGACCTTGAACTATTTATAGGTTTTCCATTTTTGTCGGTGGCTTTCTTGTTATTATTGTTTATTTTGATTCTGGTTGTTCTTTTTGTTTTGTTGGGTTTGACTTCCTTTGTTGTTTTATTAGCTTTGCCTGTTTTTTGCACTTATTAATGTATCTGCATGTCTATCTAGATAAGATAGGTGGAACGAATAATTTGGAGATGAAAAAACAGGACAAACGGTTCTGGGGGGTACAGGAGAAAGGGAAGTGGGAGAAAGGAAGGGGAAGGGGGACCAGCCCAAGGACAATGGAACAACAAGTGAACTAAAATCAATGGAAAGAAGGTTGTAGGATGCCTAATGGGACTCAATCAAGGGCAGTGTAGCAGAGAGGAATTATTAAATCTGAATGAAGGCTGAACATGATGGTGGGACAAGAGGAAGTAAAAGGAAATAGAGGAAAGAACCAGGAGGCAAAAGACATTTGTAGAGGCCTAAATATAGGCATGTACATATGTAAATACATATATATCAAGAGGGAAATAGAACTATAGACATGTACATATGTAAATAAATATATATCAAAAGGGGAATAGAACTATGTACTCATATCTACATGTTAAGAATTAAGGTTGCAGATGGACATTGAACCTCGACTCAAGTATTCCCTTATCACAAGAAAAATTTGTTCTAACAATTCGGCATTTTGTGATGCTCACCTTCCCGATATAATCGCTGAAGATAAAATGGGTGCATCAGTAAATGTAGTGAAGAAAGTTGATGGTGCCAGCTATCAAAAGATATAGCATTTGGGGTCTTAAAGACTTGAAATAAGCAAGTTGCCCTCTAGTTCAGAAGCAACAAAGTCCACACGGAAGAAGCACACTGGCTTGTGTGATCATGAGGTGTCAATGGGATCAGGCATCTATGACCTAGAACAAAACCAAAACCAAGGTGAATGGGGGCGGGGCGGGGGGCATGAAGTGAAGACCCACTGCCCATCTGTAGACAATTGGTCATCCCCTCACAGAGGGGTCACAAGGAAGAGATGAACCAGTCAGGGCGCAGTACAGCACCGATGAAACACACAACTCCTTTAGTTCTTTGGTGCTTCCTTCACTCCACTCTCATGACCTCAATTCTATCTTACAAATTGGATTAGAGCAGAGCATGCACACTGCTACAGATAAGAGCCGGCAACACAGGAAATCCAGCATCAATAAACCCCTCAGGGCCAAGAAGGAGAGTAGCGATACTGGAAGGATTAGGAGAGGGGAGGGGGAGAAAGAGGGAATCAATCACAAGGATCACCCTACAACCCCCTTTCAGTGGGGCAAATAATGGAAGAGTGGGTGAGGAGTGACAGAGGATGATGCATGATGTGAAGATAACCATCTATAGTGTATCAAGGGTTCAGGAGGGGTGTGGGTGGGTGGGGAAGAGGAAGAAGTGGGTAGCTGATCTCAGGACTCAAGGGGGAAGAGAAGACTTTGAAAATGATGACAGCGGCATATGTGCCAATGTGTTTGACACACTGGATGAATGTATGGTTTGTGATGAGATGTACGAGCCCCCATTAAAAGTATTTTTTTAATTCCCATCAACAATAACAACAAATTGGGCTGAGCCCCGGTGGCGTAGTGGTTGTGCGTGGGACTGTGGCTCACTGGGACGGAGGTTCAATTCCAGCAGTGGGGCTGGGCCTCCTACTCCCACCACCAGAGAGCAGTGATGCCCCCCCCCCAAAAAAAAAATCTAGTAAAATAACAATAACAACAAATTATCGATTTGCTGTGAAATCTAAAGACAAAATGGCTGTAGTTCATTTGAATAAATAAAGTCAAACTCAGAAAGAAAGAAAGAAAGAAAGAAAGAAAGAAAGAAAGAAAGAAAGAAAGAAAGAAAGAAAGACGTGGCCTCCCTGCCATTTCCTCCACGTGCCAGTCATCGCAGTAAGACAAACTCACTCTCAGATGAGCCCTGAGAGCCACATCCCATGTCTTTGTGAGGCTCTGGGCCGCCTTTCGCCCTGCCAGCTGCCCTAGACCTCAGCACCTCACTCTAACCCCGCCTCACAGAGACCCTGGGTTGTGGCTGATGAGGCTCTGTTGCTGCCAAACTGGCAACCAGTGAAGCCATGTTTGCTCTCCTTCCACCTGCTCAAGTGTGACCCTGCTGAGGAAAGCCCCCTCCTGCAGGCTCACATCGGACCTCATGTGTCCACCCTGGGTGCCACCTCATGTCCACAGAGACAACTGAGCACTTACTGAGCACTTACTGTGTACACTATGCTATGCAAAACACAGGACTTTCGCGACCTCATCCAGGTGAAAGGTCCATACTGGCTGCAGCAATTGTGAAGATACCCCTGGGAGGCCCTGAGTAACGTTAAAAAGCAAGCAACCAATTCGTTCTTTCCCTCTGATTGACCCGGCAGCTTTACAAACCTTCCCACTGGAGGATGAGCTCCCTGAAGTCTGGGTGCCATGGGCTCCTGCCCACACAGCCCGTCAGGGGCAGCACCAGGGCGTCTGTCCGTTCCTGCCAGTGGAATCTCTCCAAATAGAGAGGCAGGTGCATGCGCCAGACTGGCAAGGGTGTAGGAAGTGGATGCTCTGGACACTGCCGGCAGGGCCGTCCATCCGCCGAGCACGATGATGGCAAGAGGTCATTTAAAATGTGCAGTTAGCATGAGGAGCCCTGGTCTCCCGAGTGTTACCAGTTGGGCTGCTAGCCACAAGGTCGGCAGTTTGAAACCACCAGCCACCGCATGGGGAAAAAGTGAGGCGTTCTAATCCCGTGAAAATTACAGTCTCGGGGAGAAAAAAAAGAATTACAGTCTCAGAAACCCACTGGGACAGTTCCATTCTGTTTATAGGGTGGCCAGGTACTTGGCCTTGAAATTCTTCTAGACATATTCAGATATACTAACACGGATGGATGGGTATATACTGTTAGGCCGGCTTGCATGGTCGTTTGGGGCCTGACCTTCCCCTACTTCTTTGGACCAGACATCTGGCTGATGCAGCCCTCCCTAACCTTGCAGCCCACTCATGCAGCTCTCCCTAACCCCGTAGTCTGTCTGCTTTGCACTCCGTCATGCCTTCAACCTCCAATCCCCAGTTTCCTTGCCTTAAATGGGCACCAAACACTCCAACTATGTATCCCCGGGCATTATAAGCGCAGCCATTTTTCCACTGGGCCCGACTCTCTCGGCCCCAGACTTCTCAGACCACAAGACCCGCCCCCCCGGGGCTAAGTACCTCCCCATTAAAAGCTTACTGTTGCTATAATTTGGTTCTCATTCATGTCCGGTGGTGTTCGATCACCTTACACATATATATAGTATTTTCTTGCATATTGTTCACAGAGACTGGAAGTGACCGGCACGATGATGAAGAAGGGGTATCTAAATGATGACACAGCCACACTTTTAAATTCTATACCAGATCTCCAAACACACTACCCCTGGGTCAGGCTGACTCCGGTGGGGTTCCAAGACAGTAACTGTTGCCCAGAAAAGAAAGTTCAGTCTTTCTCCCTCAGAGCTGCTGGTGGTTGAACCGCTGACGGTGCAGCTCGCAGCTCCATGCAAAGCCACTGCACCACCAGGCCCCTCTTTCCGCACATCCCGCTGTAAACACAGCACGGGGAGTCTACGTGCCCCTGCCACGCAAAGGTGTTCCTTGTGGGAAATGGCAAGTCCCGGACAGTGTGCAAGTCTTCGAAACTGGACGGGTGCTGGCATCTGAAGCACCGCGTTCTGATTCCAGGAAATCCAGGCTATACATTGAACTGCTGTTCATCCTTTCTTGAATGCTTTAAACTATCCTTGCAGGTTCTCTGTGCACTTCCCCCCTTACCCCAGTCCTCCCCGGATTGGACCCTGGGTGCAGACAGGGTGGGGGAGTACACAGGGAAACGAAAACTCTAGCTTTCTGGCCAGAGGCCTGGGACAGTGTTGAGGAACTCGTGTATAAGAGGGCGAGCAAGTGGGCCATGCCCCAGAGTGTGCATGGACCCTGGCCCCGCCTCCACACCAGCAGAGGGATCTGCCCTGCACAGCGCCCCGCCAGGGGTGAGGACACAGCCCTCGGCCACCACCGAGCACTAGGTGGCGCACGTGGGCGACGAATCCCAGGAGGATGGCAAGTGCTATGGACTCCAGGACAGGTTGGAACTTGCCATCTAACCAAGGGATTGAGCGCCCTTTATTAAAAAAACAAAAACAAAAAAACTCCAATCAGACTGAGGAAGAAACAAGAAGGAAAGGCACAAACAGGTTCCCTGGATGAGAGATGCATGGGAATCTCACTGTGGATCCCACGGACTTATTGAGGTGACCAGACATCCCGCTTTTTAACAATTTGTTCTGCGTCCTGTGGCATTTTAAAATTAAATAAACATATTACAATACTATTTTTGCATTCTATGAACATTTGGGGGCATCACTGTCCTCTGGTGGGAGTAGGAGGCCCAACCTTGCTCCTGGAGAGCTACTGCTGGATTTGAACCGCCAACGCTGTGGGCCACAGTCCCTCACTCAACCACTACGCTACTGAGGCTCAGCTCTATGAATATTTTTTTCCTATGAATATTTTTGTTGCTCTGTAAAGAACAAATTTTTAATCAAGGGAACCCCCTCCCCCTGGTCAATGGTGTCCCGCTTAAAATCTGGTCCCTTTAAAATCAATACTCATAACTTGGCAACATAGAGGAAGTAGGCCAAACTCCTATAAAGATCCAAACTGACAACCAAAATTCACCCAAGAACAGAGAGCCTGAATCCCCCTACTCACCCTCTTCAAGGCAGCTACAGTACTACATGGCAAATAAAGAAATTCTATCTGTTGCTAAAAGCTTCCCCTCCAAAGAAATCTCTAGATGGTTGCACTTACAAATTCTACCAAACAGGAAACAAACAAACCACCAATTCTACATGATCTCTTCCAGAAAACTGAAGAGAAAGAAAGATGTCCTCCTTCGTTGGTGAGACCAACAGATGACCCGGAAAACCACAGGCCAATGACAGCCTTCATGAACACAGACATACGGATCAACAGCAAAATGTCAGAGTCACTTCAAACACAGCAATCTGCATCTATGTGTGTGTGTTGACTTTGAGGTGCTAACATTATCTCCTGCAACCTTGTTAAACTCACTGTGGCAGTCATGTGCTTATGTTAATTTCATGATTGAGATGTAGGAGTGGAGTCTGGCCTGTTAATCTGGAGATAGCCATTGAGGCCTCTGTGTAGGCATGGCTTTCTTCTGAGACTTCTGGGAAATCTCGTGATATTTCCCTCATGAAGATGAGAGTCTATCTCCCCGGTTGTTGGGAGTTAGTCTCAGAGACAATGAATCACGGACAAGACAAGATGGCAGCGTCTGAGGAGCCGGAGGAGAAGCCACACGGCTTTGCCCTGAGGGAGCCAGACCTCTGAGTTGGGGAGGCCACATGGAGACCTCTGCCAGTGCTGAGTTGCTTCTGTCACCACTGGATGCTGTTGATGGACCCTGAGCCCTGGAAGCGAGGAGCCATGGGGAGACCCCTGCCAGCAATGGGATTCTGCACCCAAAAAAAAATTCTAATAAAAAAAAGAACTGATTGTAATGGTATGTATATATATGTATGTATATATATACAACTCTTTAAAAAAGCAATTTCATTATGGAAGTGTATGGATGAGAATATTTTATCAAGAAAACTACTAAAAAAATAAATATGCTCACCATTTAAAAATGCACACTACATAGCTGTTCTTATCAGTCTACTATCTGACGTGCCCTCTCTCTGAGGACAACATATTGAATGTCGGACTGGGAGCTTGCTCCGTCCGCTCCACACATCAGCCTGGCGTTGTGGTGCTTCCGGGAATGGTGTCGTCCCTTAGGGACTCTTTCCTATTAGAAAGAAAAAGAAGGAAAGAAAATGCAAACCACATAAAGTTGTAAAAAGAAAGGTCAAAGTCTCCCTGCCTGAGTTACATAGCCTCCACCCCCTGTAACCTCTGTTCACACTTTATTATGGATTTACAGATTCTTTCCCATAAAATATAAGAATTTTGCATACTTGTATATTTCTGTTTATATACTTTACTTACACAGATGGGGACTTACTTCCACAACTAGAGACACTGTTGTTCATAAAGTCAGAATATAATGGCGATTTTACCACCAGTCCCTGGAGAGAAAATCTGTCTTTTCTGTGTCTTCCTAATGAAAATAGCAATAAAATTTCAGCTGAGCCCCGGTGGCACAGTGATTGTGTACGGGACTGCAGCCCACAGGGTTGGCGGTTCAAATCCAGCAGCAGCTCTCCAGGAGCAAGGCTGGGCCTCCAACTCCCACCAGGGCAGTGATACGAAACAAAAAAAAAAAAAAGAAAAGAAATAAAATTTCATCCTTTGGGACCTTCCATGGGAATTTGGGACTAGGCTGTGAGCATCTTAAACAGAGTTAAATGACAAACATCGGATGAAAATGTGTTCCACATCATA
This sequence comes from Nesogale talazaci, assembly GCA_004026705.1. Lineage (NCBI taxonomy): Eukaryota > Metazoa > Chordata > Mammalia > Afrosoricida > Tenrecidae > Nesogale > Nesogale talazaci. The sequence goes on from PVJH01030262.1 coordinate 19,696, forward strand.
GACCATCAAAGAAATAAAAATTTAAAAAGAACAATGAGATAAAGTATAAAATAGAAAATTTTCAGCGATGCCCCCCCCAAAGAAAACAAAACCAAACAAAAAATAGAAAATTTTAAACAAACATCACCAAGTGTTGGTTAGGATTTGGAGCAAATCAACTTGCTCTGTTTGTAGGTAGGGATAGAAAATGGTGCCATCACTTTGAAGAACTCTTTGGCAATTTCTTATCCAGTTCAATAAACACCTGCTCTATGGCCCAGGAAATTCACTCCAAGACAAACAAAAACATGTATACACACAGGGATTTATACGTGTATGTTCTTAACAATTTTATTTGTAATAACCCCAAGCTGGAAACAGCCCTGATGTTCATTGATACAGGAATAGATAAGTAACAATAAAGAAGAATAACTTATAAACAAGCTGATTCTCAAATGCATATGGAAAAAATAAATACAAGAAAAATGCATTTGAAAAGATAAAAGAATTGGAAGATCGAAAACACTTCTGAAAAAGAAGCAAAAAACCTATGAAAATATACAACTTAATTTTAAGACTTATAATAAAGCTACAGTCCTCACACAGGAGGGCCAGACACGTAGATCAACAGAAGAGAATAAAATAGATCTGTAAAAGTTTGGTCAGGGCTGAACCCTGGTGGCACAGTGGTTGTGTGCGGGACTGCGAACCACAGGGTTGACAGTTCAAATCCAGCAGCAGCTCTCCAGGAGCAAGACTGGGCTTCCTACTCCCACCAGGGCAGTGACGCCATAAAAAAAAAAAGTTTGATCAACTGACTTTTTGCAAAGGTAGAAAAATAATTCAATTAAATGAGTAGTCTTTCCAACCTATGTAGTTAATCTGATTGGAATCCTTAAGGAAAACAACAACTACAACAAACAAATTATCAACCTAAACATCACATTTTATTTTAAAAATCAACTACAAATGGATCATAAAGCTAAATGTAGACCCTAAGACTTTTAGGAGACTAGAGGAGGGAAATAAACAATTATGCACCACATAAGAACACATTCTTAGAAACACACAAACTATCCATTAACTAGTGCTGCTATCACAGGAATACCACAAGTAGGTGGTTTTAACAACAGGATTTCCTTACTGATTAGGAGGCTACAAGTTCAAATTCAGGGTGCCAGTTCCAGGAGAAGGCTTCCTGTCCATTCTGGGGCACGGTCCTCTTCTCTCAGCATCGCAGGCCAGCCCATCACTTGGAGATCTTCTGGTTTTGACATCAGCCTTGCCTGCAGAACGTGCGGATCACAGCCTAGCGCGTGCTCTGGAAGAACTGCACATCAGAGTCTCCAAAGTGCCCCGACAAGCGGTGGAAACTCTTTCTCAGAGGGCTGAGCTCTGAAACCACAAGCAGCCCTGAAACAACAGAAATGGCTCTCAAGAGCAATGGGGGGCTGGCATTCCCAGATTGGGAGGCCAGGAGAGATCCCAGCACCAAGCGCCCAGAGAGTCTGTCCCTCCGTCTGCTGGAGAAGAGGCGGACGTGGCCATGCCTGCGAGGTCACACAGACAGATGGTAGAGGCGTGGGACCAAGGGAGACTCTGAAAATAAGTGCCCAGTTCACTGGGAAAAGGATTACTATTGGTGGCATTAAAGAAGATCCTGGGGCTGAGCCCCGGTGGCGTAGTGGTTGTGCACGGGACTGCGGTCCACTGGGATGGAGGTTCAATTCCAGCTCACAGGAGCAAAGGCTGGGCCTCCTTCTCCCACCAGCAGAGGGCAGTGATGCCTAAAAAACTAATAATAATAATAATAATAATAATAATAATAAAATAAAGAAGATCTTGAAGAAGGAACTGGGAAAGGCGGGCGGAGTTGGGGGTGCACATACATGTTGCCAAGATGAAGGTGAGGCTGCTGAATTCGGAAGCTCGGCCCTTGACAGTAAGCTGGACATACAGAGTTCTGAGAAGCTGTGGTCCTTCCTTACATTCCTTGGGAGTACATGATAGCTTGAAGTGCTACCATGCTGGTCTTTACAAAACAGTTCTTTGCGTTGCAAATGGTCACCCAGATGGAGCCAAGAACTCTGGGTGGGGCCAAAACTGTGAAACCCACCGTGGGAGGTGGATGGGCCAGGCTAGGGAGGACGGAGAGCCTCTGCCTAGGCACTATTAGGAACGACAGAGCATGCTGGAATTGATCGGCACCGGATAGAAGTGGGTTTTAGCCGGATGTGGTCAGCAAGTAGACATCTGGAATGAACAAAGAACCAGTCCCATATGTTCCAGAACCTGGGGATTTTACAGTCCTGTTTTTGTGGTTAGGTGCCATTGCATCCATGCTGGCCCATGGCAGCCCTCTGCACAACTGAAGGAAGCACGGCCTGGTTCGGCATCTCACTCCCAATGGTCCCAAAGCCTGAGCCCATCGGTGCAGCCACTGTGCCCACCCATTGCATCGAGGTCTTCCTCTTTGTCGCTGCCCCGCTGTGGTCCTCCAGGGACGGGCCTCTTCTCACAGCATGTCCACAGTTTGTAAGGTGCCGTCTGCCCACCCCGACCTCTGAGGGGCACGTGGGTCGCACTTCTTCCAAGTTTGTCCTTTCTGCCAGCACCTTGGTTCTTCTTCCATCTTCTCTATTGAAGTCCAACTTTCACACCCAGATTGAAAATACTCTGGCTTCTGAAGGAGGGGCGTGGGGAGGGAGGGAAAAGAGGAGGCGCTGACACCAAGCGCTGAAGTAGAAGGAGGATGGTTCCAGAATGATGATGACAGCAAATGTACAAGTGAACAGATGGCTATATTGATTGTGATACAAGAGGGGTGTGCCCCCAATAAAATGATTTCAAAAGATAAAATAAGCTCTTCCACAGCAAAAAAAAAAAAAAGCAAGAAAATACTGTGGCTTGAATAAATTAATTAAGATGAAATACTGTGGCTTCGATTAGGTGCACTGTAGTCCTCAAAGAGATATCCTTGCTTTTCAATGCATCAAAGAAGCCTCTTGCCGCAGATTTAGCTGGTGCAACACATCTTCTGATCTCTTTACTCCTGCTTCTGTGAGTATAGACTGACCGTAGACATAGTGTGAAAGCCCCACGGAGACGTTTTCTTAGGGGGGGAAGTTGTGCTTCTGACAGGAAGGGAGTACGCTACGATATGAGACGAGCTACTCTTCTGAACAAGGGTTATGTGAAAGAGGAGAGCCAGGCCAATCTGGGGGCACCTACAGCAGCCCACGAAGGCGAGCTGGGGCCTGCGGACCCCTGTCTGCCATGCTTGATGTGGCCAACTCGTCCCCCCGGGAGGTGAGCCGGGGTCGGCCTGCTCTGATGGAGCAATTCGCATCATTCCTGTGGACAAGAACCGGCGCAGGAAAGCCTGTCACACAGAGTCCATGCAGCGTGTCACCTCTGCCAACCCGGGCATCGTGTGGGCACCGGATGACGTGGACATCCGCCTGCGGGAAGCCAATGCTGTGACCACCGGGTGTGCTTTCATCACGAGGAAAAACCGCCAAGGGCGCTAGCCAGACACGGAAGCAGGCGTTTCAACATCTCCCTCGGGTAAAACGGGCAGCTCCTCACTGGCATCCCTCGACGGCGAACCCGCGTCAAATTCTGCAGCAGGGGATCATGACTGAAGCTCGGAGCGACAGGAAGTGGATTATCCGTGTCCACCGCGAGCCCGGCTCGGTGCTGTTGAGGAAGACTATTGGTATTTCTACCCGTCTTGACACTTAACCATCTTACTCTGCTTTGACTTGCGGGCTCTACCAACACAAATCCTGCAGTCACATAGTGGACATGGACCTTCTTTTGTGCAAAGCTTTACCCGTGCTCGCTTTGGCTTCCTTGAAAAACTATCTTTAAAAGTGGCCTCCGCCTCCTACTCCTACGCCCACCACCTAAGGGCAGTGATGCACCGCCCCCCCCCCCAAAAAAAAGTCACCTCCAACAGGGTGCCCTTGATCTGCTGTCTTCTTTCATGGAAGAAGACAATATTTGCAAGTTAACGTGACTCTTTGCTGGTAGAAATTGCGATCATACTCGGCTAGGTTATGGTTGATGCTGTGCGTTTTCATTTACATTCAAGACCACACGCCTTTGCTAGGTGTCCCCCCACCCCCAGCCCCACCCCCAGGCGGTTTGGAGAGACTGCAATGATTCCGCCATCAATTCCATGGAATATGTAGAAGAATGGGCTCAGCGCTTGTTCCACTTGAGTTGACTGTCTGGGCTTTCTCTCTATTTGGGCTTTCTGATACTTTAAAGGTGATCGTGATTGGCCTGTATTTATGTACCTTTCATAAATAATAGTACGAAATGTAATTCTTGGTAAAGTCAAGATAATAAAACATCCTTTCTCTTGGTTAACAAACAAACAAACAAAAGAAAAACCCTGAAGACTATCGCCTAAAAGATGACTTTGAGCAGTATGGGAAAGTGGAAGTGATGGAAAACGTGACTGACTAAGGAGAGGGGCTTGACTTTTGCGACGCTTCCTGGCCATGATGCTGGAGGGGAGACCGTCCCTCCGGGATGGTCTGTCTACCAGACTCTCCCGCCACCCAGTCCACGCTGACTCCTCGGGACCCTCTGGGAGTTTCAGAGACTCTGTTTACAGGAGTTGAAAGCCCAGGCTTTAACCTGAGGAGCTGCAGCTGGTTTGGAACTGCTGACTGTGGGAATTGCAGCCCAACGTGTAACTACTCCCTACACCACCAATTCTCCCATTCTAACATGGCCCTGACCGTGAAGCAAGGAAATCCCAGTCAGGGCAAGAGATGGCCAGTGCCTCTTCTGGTCAAAAAGGCTCAAGAACAGTGGTGGGATTTGGATCATTTTACAACCGGTTCACTGCCCCAATGACGGCTTTAAGTATATTAAAAAGCAATATATCAAAAGGTAGTCATTTCCCAGGTCAGGGTGCAGTGTAGCAAAGATGAAACATATAATGTTCCTGTAGTTCTGAAATACTTCCCCCTCCTCACTATCACGATCCCAATTCCACCTTACAAATCCGGTGGAACTGGAGGATGTAACACCGGTACAGATAGGAACTAGAAACACAGGAAACCCAAGACAGAAGAACCCCTCAGGGCCAGTGGTGAGAAGGGCGACAATGGGAGGGTGGGGGGAAGGTGGGGGAGAAAGGGGGAAAAGATGACAAAGATTTACATATAACCTCCTCCCTAGGGGACGGACAATGGAGAAGTGGGTGAAGGGAGCCGTCAGATGGTGTAAGATATGACAAAATAATAATACTTCATAAAGGATTAAGGGTTCATGGGGGAGGGGAGGGGGAGGGGGGAAATGAGGAGCTGATACCAGGGGTTCAAGTAGAAAGCA
>PVJH01030263.1:0-25020 GCA_004026705.1 Nesogale talazaci
CATAGGACAGGGGAGAAGTGCCCCTGTGGGTTTCCGAGGAGGTAACGCCTGACTTAGAGCAGCAAAAAGCCTCACCTCTCTCCCTTGGAACAGCTGGTGACTTTGAACTACTGCCCTTGTGGTGTCTAGCCGTCCACTTCCCCACCAGGGTTCCTGCCTGCCCTGACCGGTCCCCACCCACCTCGGGGCATCGTGTCCCCCCAGTGTGTCATCACAGGACTGTACTCCGGGTTTTTTTTTTTCCCAAAGGTTGCTTTAACAGTAATTGATCCCCAGACCTTTCTGGGTGGACTCAAACCTCCCACCTTCCACGGAGCGGCCAGTCGTGTTAGCCGTGGGCCCCACATGGGGACTCTTACCTGTCTCTGGCTAACCCAACTGTCTATTTCCCTCCCCCCCCCCCGGGGGAAGGCTCTGCTTTCCTGGCTGGGGTGAGCTGCCCACCTAGAGCAGTGCCAAAGCCCCTTGATGGACAAGGAGAGCCTGGACGTCAGCATGACTCCCACCCAGCTCCACTCTGCCCAGCCGCAGGCCTACCTCTCCGACTCTCAGCTGTGTGTAGCCTCAGGCAAGCGGAAGTCTCTGGGTCACTGAGGACATTAGATGGAATCAGACATTCTGAATGGGCTGCCACTTAAAGGGCAACACCCCCCTCACACACACTGTGTTATAATTTATTTTCTTTTTATCGCCCCTTCGTTAGACTTAGGGCAGGGGACGTTATTTTATTCATCTGGTAACTCCTGGCCTACGATAGATCTGGGAATCACCTGTGGAAATGAATGGACACAGGTATCTCCACCACCACCCTCCATTCTCTCCCCAAACTCCCCCACCAACTTTCACCCTCTGCCCCAGGCAGTCTTGGAAGCAGCCAAGGTGACATAGGGAGGTAAAGACATTTAACGCCCCTCCTTGAAGATCTTGGGTTCCATCCCACCCCCACTGTGTGACTCACTGCTGGAAAACACAGGGAGAGGAGTCAGTAAGCAGCCGTCCATATGTGGGTGGGCTGGCCAGCCCATGGGGCCACGCTGAGCCGGACTGAAGGACAAGCTGTCCTGCAGGAGTGAGCAGAGCAGGGGGGAGGCAGGCAGAGGGCAGCTGACCAGCCCTTAGAAAAGACATCCCCATTTCCCAGGCCCAGACTCTGGGATGATCAGGGAGGCCACAGATTTCCCTGTGATGGCAACGGTGACAGGCCAGGCTGACTTGGAGAGGAGAGAGCAGAGACTGTGGTGACTTAGTCTGCCCTGGTGGGGAAGGGTCTCAGGGAAGACTCAGAGCTGAGGCAGCTCCATCCCCACCCCCACCCCCCACCTCTGCCCGGCTGGCCTCGCCAACTCAAACAGCCTCTGCTTTGAACAGGTGGAGAAAAAAAGGAGGCGAATCCTAGCCCAGGTGGGCAGCGTCCCTAGTGGGTGAGGCTGGGAGAAGGGGCAGGCACTGGGGGAGCTGGGCTGGGGAGCCATCAGGGACTCCACCTGGTAGGGCTGGAGTAGCGCAATATTGACCCCTGGAGGCTACCTGGGTCAGTGTCTCACTGCCACCCCTCTCTGCCCCTCCAAGCACCTGCCCCTGTGTCACCAGCCTGGAGGAATCTGCTAGCCCACTTGACAGGGTTTGGTGCAGCTCGTAATTATGCATTGGTTTCCTCCAGCCGTCCATGGATTCCCCAGGGCCTGGTGGGCCACACCTCTGCTCTGGGGAGACCTGGCTGGACATTACCGAGGGAGGAGATGGGGCCCCAGGGCTGCAGGTGGCCTGCAGGTGCTGCAACCAGGACACAAGCCTGGGCCTCAGGCAGGCTGGAATCCCGGCTAGTCTTGCTTGTTGCTTTCTCTGACCCTGCGGAGGCGGTTGGGGGGAGCGGTTAATGGAAGAAGATATAACTTCCCTTGCAAGTCAGCGCAGTAGCCAAATTAATTAAAGGAGGTGCTGTGCCTAGCATCTAGCCGTCTCCTGGAAATCCCTTGAATCTGCATGTGCGCGCCCCTCAACAGTCCGAAGCACTTCTCCCAGCCCTGCACACAAATACCAGCTTCGGGTCAGTAGTCAAAATGAGACAACACAGAGCAAAGGAAAGGAGACCAGGGAGGGCCAGGGAGCCAGTGGTCACCCAGGGAACAGGGGCACCAGTAAGAGCACCAGACAAGAGGGGGGCCCAGGTCTCCCGTCGGCTCCCAGCCGAGCACACCTTCCTCTGGCAGTGACCTGGGCCTCCTGAGTTCTGGAAATGACTCATTTTTCAGGGCCTCCAGTCCCTCCTTCCTCCACTCCAAAGAGGAAAAGCAGCCGGGGGCCAGGGTGACATCATGCGGCAGGCTCTGGGCTGCTCCCTCTGAAAGCAGAAAAGAGCTGGGTGGGGTGGGGATGGGAGGGAGGTGTCATCAGGTCCTTGGGGCTGGCCTTTCTGGTCCTCTTGTGTGGGGGAATGCCTTCAGAAGTATTCCCTTCTTCTTACCTCCCTCCCTTCTTACCAAGCTACCCAAAGAGACTTTGAACTGGTTCATTCAGGTTTAACATGCAGCCCCCCTCCCTTCCAGGAATTTCCATCCCCCGAATCAAACAAGCCGAAACACAAACTCATTGCTACTGAGGTGATTCTGACTCAGAGTGACCCTGAAGGACAGGACAGAGCCACCCCTGTGGGTTTCTGAGACAATACATCTTTGTGAGCAGAAAGCCTCGTCTTGCTCCCTGGGAGAGACTGAGGGCTCTCATCTCGGCTGACCTTGGGGTTAGCAGCCCAACCCGGAACCTGTGATCCTGCCAGGTGCTCACGGTGATGGAGGATTCAGACCACAGGCTTGAGATCTAGGGGAAGCTCGGAGAGGGACAGAAAGACCAGACACAGGCCACCAGAAGACCAGGGGGAGGAGTAGGGCAGTGGACAGTCATTTTCCTCCTGCTCCCAAAAGGCCTCCAGAAGCACAGGGGAAGCAATCCTGCCACTCCTTCCTGGGAGGAAGTCCAGCAGTCCCCTCTCCCTGTGCCTATGTAAAGACAGCGAAAGCAGTGACTCTTCAGGACACTTCCTGGAGTCCCTGGGTGGGACAGAGTTTTAGGAGTCAGGCTGCTGATGGCAAAGCCGGCTGCTAAAGTCCGCCTAGGCAGGCACACCTCAGAAAGGCCTGGCTATTTAGTTCTGAGGGTCCAGCCGCTGTGACACCAACAGAAAGCACAGTTGGGCTTTGCCACACACACACACACACACACACGTCCGCCACACTTCTGGTGGAGGGTGACACTTTGTAGGGGTCTTTGGCATTCACCACATCCAGATCCCCCAGGGATTAGCTGGAACCAAAACAGGAGAGAACTTGGTGTCTCCTACGTGGGCCTCCCAGCTCCGGGATCAGAGACTCTGGGTGAAGGAGCCATCCCACTGGGCTCAGCCAAGAGGCCCAGGCAGGCTGGGGCAGGATCCTGCAGGGCTGGGAGCCTCTGACTCCTGCCGCCTGCTTAGGGTCAAGGCTCCGGGAGGAAGCCAGTGTGGCCAGTCACGTGCACAGGGCCCGTGTGTGCAGCTCGTGCTCCCTGCCTGCCCCCAAAGGGGTGCTCTTGCCTCTGCACTCTCCAGGGGAACAGCAGGGTCAGGACGGGAGGGGGGGTGACAGAAAAAACCCACTGTGGTCCATGCATTTCAATCAGGCCTTTAAAAGGCAGCTCGGAGGAGGCTCCTGGGCAAAGTTCTCAGGAGGAGAATGGGAAGGGGACGAGGTGGCAAGGAGGCACTTGGAACAGCTCAAGGATGGGGGGCACAGACCAGGCAACCCTCCCCTCCATCCTGCACAAGGCTGATGGAAACCAGAGCATGCTCAGAGGATCTGGGAGACAGCTCAGGTCTCCTGGACCAGGAACAATTTTTACTGCCATTGGGGGATGGATGGATGGGTGGGGTGGGGGGGTGGAAGAGTGTGTGAGTGTGTGTGTGTGTGTGTGTGTGTGTGCATTTGTTTGTTGCTTGTTTGAGAGCAGGGGTCAGTTTGGAGGTTGGTCGGCTGGAGCTGGATGAGGGAGGCAGTGGAGTTCTCTCAGGGGCAAGAGCTGTATCTGCAGCCCCCAGTCTCTTGGTGAGGGAGTGGGTTACTCCCATATCTCGCCCCCCCTCCCCAGAGCAGTTTGATCCCAGCCCTCTCAGCTGCTCAACCCTGAAGGTCATGTCCCCCGCTCTGGGGTCTTTCCTCAGATCTCTGCCCCACCCCTGCAGCCAGACAGCTGGTGACCACAGAAGGTGATGGAGTGCCCTGGAGAGGGTGGAATGCAGCAGGGGACTCTTCCCTGCGCCCTTGAAGCAGGGCTGGAGCCAAGGCAGCCTCTGCTCTCTCAGTGCTCCTGGTCAGGGAGGGGGGCGTGGGGAGCAGCTCTCACAGAGTGGGCATTGAGCGGGGCCTCGGACAGCCGTTTCTGAGAACAAAGGGATCCGCCTGGATTGGGAAATTTGGTCAGGCGCCAAGGAAGAGGTGCCATCTGAGCCAGGTCATAAAGGAAAGGGGACAAAGGAAACGTCAAGAGGCAGAGACAGGGTAGGGGACTGTCTGGCTGCCCACGCCATTTTCTCTCCAATCAACCAGGCCGTCTGCTCCTCTCTGGCCGCACCTCCTGGCTAATAATAGCTCCCCTGTAGGGGAACGGGCGCCCCGGTGGCCTCCGGGGCTGCAAGAAGGGCTGTGAGCTGCAAGGCCAGAAGTTCGATGCTACTAGCTGCCGCTCTGCAGGAGGCAAGGTTACTAGGGCAGTTCTACCCTGTCTGCGAGGGTCGTTCTGAGTCTCTCAGTTGTTTCGGTGATCTTCACTGGGGCCTCGCCATCCTGGACAGGAAGCGATGCCCTCTCCTCGTCCCTGGCCCAAGCACAAACCATTGTTTGCTTTCTAACCGCCGAGGGTTCTTGGGTGAGGTGGAGGTGACACCCCGCTGCAGTCACCTACGAGGTTTTCTGGTCACCTACGAGGAGCTGGTACACTTGGATGTGGGGCCCAGGGATGCGGGTGGGGGTGGGGAGAGATGGCAGGAGTTTTTCGGTCCTTGAAGCCCTCAACCCTGCCCACAGGACCACCCAAGCCAGGCGTTGTTGAGCCGATGTCTGTTCCTGGTGACTCGGAGTGTCATAGCATCCTCTCCCTCGAATTAGTTTTCCAGCCCTTTCTTCCCCAGTCCTGCTGGGGGGAAGGGGGGGGGTTGAAGCCATCAGCCATTAGCCCCCCCGGTCTAGTACAAGCTGTTTGAGCCACCTGGGACCTGCCCAGCAGTCTCACAAGAGGCTAGGTTTAAAGGCAGGTGGGTGGCTTTGAGCAACCTTACTCTGCCTGCTGAGTTCAGACATGCTTGTGGGCAGGTCTTTGGCATCAAAGGTCCTGTCCTGACTGGGCAGAGGGACTGGGTTAGTGGCCCTTCGGCCCCACCCTCTGTAGGATAATGACCACTTAGCCGACTAGCAGGCTAGTTCAGAGTAGAGGAGAGTGTTAGGTGGCGATGCTCTACCTAAGTGTCCACTGGCCCAAGCACAGTGGTCAGTCCCTCCAGATGCGGCAGATGTCCGGTTCCCTTCCCCAGGCTCCACCCAGTCTGGCTTTCCAGTCTACTCGCTGGCTGGCTGCCACGGGAATCTTAGCAAGGGCCCCTGGCTGCTCTGTGGGCAGGGGCCAGGCCTGGCGCTCACACCTGGGTCCCTGAGGGCACCCCTGCTGCCCATGGGTACACATTCAGCCACACTAAAATAATCAGATAACTTGAGGGGGAAGGGAGAGGAGAAGGAGGATTCGCCAGCATGCAAAATCCCCACCCCATAAGTCAATACACAGTATGCTGGTGTGCTGGTTCTCTAGAGGCAGAAGCCCAGAGCAGAGAACATGAGTACATTGCCTCCCAGAGTTCTGTGGGCTCCACAGCTCTCGCCTCTCAATGCCCTCTCAGCCCCTCCCCTGTTCTGAATGTGCCCCCAGAACCAGGCTTCTCTCTCCTTGCTCCTGGTGCCACCATGGTTAAAGTGCCTCGCTGTGGACCAAAAGGTCAGTGGTTCGAACCTACCAGCGGCTATAACACCCGGAGTCACTAGGCACAGACATCGGTTGGTAAGGATATCCATTGAGTGGCCTTCGAGACTCTACGGGATAGTTCTGCTCTGTCCTGTGGGGTGGCCTGAGCCAGAATCCACCTGCCGACTCCAGGGGTATGGCCCCCTTCTGGCTCGGGAGCCCCAGAACGGGCATGGGCATGCTGCAGACAAGTCACCACAGCTCCCCCCAGGACTTGGCACCGATCACCGGGGCCTAAAATATGATGCCACCTTATATGGTGATTCTGGGCTTTCAATGAGAAAAACAAAAACAAAAAAACGGGGGCTGTGCGGCACACAGGTGGTGCCCAGGTGAGCACATTCTCCCCATACCCCTCTTGGTCTCTGCCAGGAACCAGCTCCCGCTGGGCCCGCCCAGCCTCCCAGCCACCCAACCCAGCCAGACTGGGGCAGAAAACAAAGGAAACTCTCTCCCTCAGGGTGGAAAGGAAGAAAGAAGGATTTCTCTTATTTCCATGGAGGATGGCGTGCCAGCTGGATGGACAAGCAGGTTTGAGGGGAGGGGCAGGTGGTGGAGGTGGGAAGGTGGAGCCGGTGAAAGTCAACCCCAGGGACCTGTGTCTTCCTTTAAATGACCACATGGCCTCTGGAAAAACACAGGTCTTTCTCTGGGCCCCAGTGTCCTTGCCAGGGAAGCAACTGGTCAAGTTCACTGTCCTGCCAACTTGAGAAGCAGGTTCCGATGTGAAGGGCAGGGAGGAGGGGGGCCCCAGGGGATGCCCACAACAGCATCAGAAGGGGCTTCTTCTGTGGACTGGTCATTGCCCTGACCTCGGCTTTAGTGCTCCCGCACCAGGCCTCACATAGGCCTCAGGCCCACTTTCCCCTGGTGGACAGTGCTCCCTTCCTGCCTGCCTTCTTTGCTTGCTTTTCTAGAACCAATGTCCCACCTCTCACATCTGACTTTCCAGGCATTCCCCACCCCCTACCCCACCCTCATGTGCGTTCTACCTCCGTGAGATTTAAAACAAACATAAACAAACGAAGTTCACAGCTACAGCATCAATTCTGAGTCCTGGAGACCCCATAGGTTAGAGTAGCATTGCCCCTGTGGGGTTCTGAGACTGTAACGTTTTTACAGAGGCAGAAAGCCTCTTCTTTCTCTCTCTCTCGGAGCAGCTGCTAGTTTTGAACGGCTGATTTTGTGGTTAGCAGCCCAACCGGTTACTATGCCGCCATGGAAGATTACAGCCCGCAAAACCCAATCAAGCAGCTCTCCTCTATGAACATGTGGAGTTTCTAGTCATGAGTCAGCCTCCGCTCTAAGGCAAGGGCTTTTTCAGTTTAGTTTGTTTTGGTGACGCATAGATCACTGGTCCACCGTTAAAGTTTCTGCAGTTAGTTATGGAAGGAGACAACGACATTCCACGAGAGACTTATCCTATCAATCCCACAGGGGCCTAGAAGCCTCTGTTGGCAGGGGCCAGGCTGGCTCTCTCAAACGCCATGCCTAAATCCTGCTGTACCATGACTTCAGATAGCAGAGCAGGGTGTCCGGGTAATTAAGAGCAAGGACTTTGCTCTCTGAATCCAAGCTTAGCCGGCCACTTATTAGTTATGTGACGTTAGGCAAGTCACTTAACAGCTGCAACTCCTGATTTTTGTTTTCCCCAAACCTATGGAAGCCCTGGGTAGTGCGAGTGGTTCACATGCTCGGTTGCAAAGGAAAGGAGAGTCCGCCCTGAGGTGCCGGGGAAGAAAGGCCTGGAGATCTGCTTCCCCAAACACAAAACAGCTACTGCAAACGCTATGGAGCTCAATGTTACCCTGACGCTCTGAGTCTGACAATTGGTGAGCCTGAGGAAGACCACTTCTCTCTGCTTGCTTGCAAAAGTTGAGGGAGAAAAGGTAGGGACACCATTCATCCAGACGCTGGCACACACGAAGTGCTAAATACATGCAGGTTTCTTTAGTCTTGCCGGCAGAAAGACGAGGCTTTCTGCTCCCATCAAATTAGTCTTGAAAACCCCACTGGGGCAGTCTGACCCTGTTGTTTAGGGCCGCTGTGAGTCAGCGTTGATGCGACGGAAGCGAGTTTGGTTTGGTTAGCTTCTTGCAGCGTGAGGCCTGACCCCAGGCGCAGCCCACAGCCCATGACTGTCCCCACCTCCCTTCCCCCTCCTCTTCAAACTTGCCTATCTCTTCTGCAGCACACAACCGCCAAGTGAGTTCAGCCAAGCGGGAGGGAGAGCTTAGAGACGCCGGGTGGAAATAAGGACTGTGAAACTTCTTGCCGGCCGCCTCGCTCCCCAACCACCTAGGCTGTCCCCTCTCAGAGAGAAGTCCCACCTCAGGCCTCCGAAGGTTACTTTGCCCTCGTCCCCAGGGAAGGGTGGGCGACGCACACTTAGTGTTGCCTCAGTGTGGTGCATTCTGAGTTGGGCGCCAGAGGTTGCTGGTCTTTCTTTACAAACCCCAGGTTAGGGCACTTGATGTAGCAAATGAAAATAAAGGGTGCCCGATGAAAACGCGCGTATCTCATAATCAACCCACGGTATACTCGTCCCACATCGTCTCCCAGTTGAAAAATTACTCTAAAGGCATTTGCTCTTTCACTGTGATCCACATGCAACTGGGCCTCTTGAATGATCCGGAAGCTCCACCCCAGGGCATAGAGTAAAGGTTGAAACCTTACCCCTGCTCCACAATCTGCTGGTTCTGCAGAACTCTACCCAGGTACTGTGGAATTGTCATTTCCTTTCAACTAGAGTGGCTGGGAGAAGCCAAGAGGATCAGATGTGATCAGTGAGAGGTTTTTTGGTCCCTCCCAGCTGCCTGGTCCAGGCACTAGCCTTGTCAAAAAGCCTATCTGGCACAGTCCCAGGCACACAGCCCACTGCCAACCAGTCAGTTCCGATGATCAGTCTGTGTGAGGGTTCTGAGACTGGGGATCTTCATGGGAGTTGACAGCCTCATCTTTTCTTTCAGGATCAGCTGGTGGGTTTGAACCGACAGCCTTGAGATTAGCAGCCCGATACCTTAACCATAGTGCCACCACCGAGGCTTCTTTCCAGGCACACAGTAGGTGCTCCAAATAAACACAGTCATTCATTCTGCCACAGTGGGTTGGGCCGCTGGGTCGTAAGGTGGGCAGTTTGAATCTACCAGCTGCTTTTCAGGATGAAGCTGAGGCTGTCTGCTCCCCCTCAAAGATCTGTCGTCTCAAAACGCTAGCGATTACTGTCTTCTGTCCAGAGTAGACCTGGTCACTCATAACAGGACTAGAGCAGGGGATGGTGGACAGCAGTGAAAATAATTCTACAATAGAGGTGTTGTCCGCAGCCTGCTAGTCAGGGTTGTTTTGAAGAGCAAATGAGAAAAAGACCTCAGTCTATTTTGTAAAGGACAGAGCTGCACACAGGTCAGCCATCGAGGCCTTGGGGTGGTCCAGTTCCCACAGGGCCCAGCCCCCCCCCCCCCCCGCCCTGTTCCCCAGGGAAAGGGAGGTCCCAGGGACAGTAAAAAGGCAGTGCCTGGTCATCTGCCCACCTCAATTTATATCCATCCTCTCAGGAGCAGCAGCATAGGCTCACTAAGTGGGAATGGCCGGACCCAAGTTGTTAGCGTGGAGTTTGCCTGGAAGGAGCGGGTCAAGACTTACCTTCTGCGCCTGCTGGACCATCTGCCTGACCACCTGCTTGAGGTGGGGGGCCTTTTCCTCCTTGGGCGGGTGGGTGAAGAGGGTGACCCGGCTGACGCCCCGGTAGGCGATGGTGTCTGTCCAGCCCAGGTCCAGCGGGGGCACCTCGGTGTCCGAGCGGTCAGGCCAGTAGGCCAGGGATTCGGTGGGCTGTGCCGCACTCTTGCCGGAGGCCTGGGCCTGGCCCTTGCCCGTGCCCTTGGTCTTGCCCTTGCCACGGGCGGGATCGGCGACGGTGTCCTCATAGGGGCGCCAGGTGGCACGGAAGGCCTGTCGTTCCTGACTCGACAGGAAGTTTTTCAGCTGCTCCTTCTGGACCCGCTGGAAGTAAGCCTGCTCGCCGCCGCCCAGCAGCGCCTCCAGCGCCGCCCGCCGCCGCTCGCAGTAGTAGAAGGCGGGCTGCGACTCGGTCACCTTCTCGTTCACGTGCGCCTCGTCCAGGCAGCTCAGCTGCGACTCGGCCATGGCGCCCGGCCCTGGCCCCGCTCGCCCAGCTGCACCTGAAGCGGCCGAGGGGCGGGAGCCTCACCTGGCCACCCGCTCCGCCCGCCCCCGGCCGCGCGCCGTCCAATCCGCATGGGCCCGTCCTGGGCGCGGCCGTCGGGAGGGGCGGAGGACTGGGTCCGGCCAGGCGGTGCCCTCCGATCTCGGCGGTCTGGGTCTGGGCGCGCCGGGTCCCAGGCCAAGCATGCTGAGACCACCCCCTCCGTCCACCCCCCACCCCCACCCCCCGCCTCCGCTTGCTACTCTCACTGCGGAGGGTGGGGTGGGGTGGGGTGGGAGAGGTCAGTGTCCTAACCTTGGTTCCTGCAGCTCCCCGCCCCCCCCCTCCCCCGGACGCCTTGGGGCGTCAAGCTGAACCACCCCGTCGAGGATCTGGGTTCAGGACAAGTGGACAGCTGGGGATGGCTCCTCGGGAAGGCTGGGGACTGGGGAGGGGGCGGTGAGCCTGTGAGCTAGAAATGCTAATAAACCCCAGGTCCGCCCACGCGCCCCAGTTCTCAGATTCCAGGCCTTCAGGGCCTGTCAATCAAACACCTTCACCGCTGTTCAGTTTTCTTAAAAATCAGGGAAGCCACCCAAACACAGAAAGGATGGAGGCAGCTGGGGTGGACTCTGTGCACAGCCCCGCTTCCCATCCATTTTAATCTGAAGTGGTGTGTGTGTGTGTGTGTGTGTGTGTGCGTGTGTGTGCGCGCGCGCGCGCACATTTGGACAAGGCAGGCTGCCAGGGAGGCCTGATACTATATTAGTGATCACAAATATACATTTGAGTTCAAAGGAAGAACACACACACACACACACACACACACACACTCTGAAGGCAGCAGCAGCTCACCTGTTCTCCATTGGATTAAATATAATTTTCTTGGTCATTAACATATTATTTTGTTCATGTGCTGCTGTACAATTTGATTCTCTACATTCAAAATATTTTCAGATCATAGCCACCAAAGGTTTGCATTTCTCTCGTTTTGTAGCATGAGCATCCAAGTGCTGGAAGAAGCCTTAGAAACCGGTGCAACCCCCTCATTTTGAAGATGAGGACATGGAGGCCTACCAGCAGGGTGTGCCCCCTCCCCTCTCAGGAGGAGTCAGAGATCTGGGGGATACTCCCTGCCCTGGGGACCTTTCCCTCACCTTTGTCTTTTCATATTGGGGGCCTGGTGTCAACCCTAGGGAATCTCTCTTTCTCCTTCTGTGTGTGTGTGTGTGTGTGGTCTGTGGGCCTGTGGTTAACATACATGAGGACTTCAAAAAGTTCATGGGAAAAGGAATTGAAATACAAAAGGTGTTAAACTTTCTGAAGGCTGAGCACTTGCGACCCATTTGGCATTTCAGTAATTTTCCTACGCACAGTTCAGTGGTGTGAATTATGCTCACCATATTGTTCAACCATCACCCTTACTGGTTACCACCCCCACCCCAATTTCAATCACCTTTAACAGAAACTCAGTGAGCCCTAGCTGTTCTGTTGGGTTAATGCGGGGCTACTAACTGCAAGGCCAGCGGTTCAAATCCACCAGCTGCTCCACAAAAGGCAGGTGAGGCTATGTCCTCCATATTGATGGTGTATTGGATATGTATTTATACCATTGGGAACCCTACATAGAGCCTCTATGAGTTGAATCCAATGCGTTGCCAGGGGTGATGGAAACTCAGGGTCCCGCCTACTCCTGGTAATCACTGAAATATGTTGGTCTCTCTCCTGGCACAGCGTGGGGTAGGCACTAACTGCCAGGTCAGTGGTTTAAGCCTATGAGCCACTCCTCCAAAGAAAGATGGGGTTGTTTGTTCTGGTTAAGGGTGACTGGCTTGGACACCCTCCGTAGGGTCATGATGGGCAGAAATGGACTTGAAGGCAGTGGGTTTGGTTTGGGTATAGACTTGTTTACGGTAGATATTTCATATACCCTAATCCAAACTCATTGCCATCAAGCTGATGCCGGCTCACAGTGATGTTTCTGAGACTCAGTGAGTTTCTGAGACTCTTTCTCCTGAGCCAGCTGGTGGTTTGAACTGTTGACGTCGTTGTTCTCAGCCCAACGCACAACCAATGCACTGCCAAGGCTCCTCTAGACATGTCATATAAGTGATATTGCACCAACATTTTCCCTTTGTGACTGATTTCTTTCATTCAGCATCATGTTTTCAAGGTTCTTCCATGTGGTAGGGCTTTATTTCACTTTATGCCTGAGTCACATCCCATTGTCTATAGTATGGATTGACTTGTGTCCCCCGAAATAGGTGCTGTGTCTGGAGGGAATGACTCACTGGGCCTGGTGTCTCAGGACCATAATTCCCAGGGAACACCAGGTCTACTGTAATCACCTGGTTCACAAAAATAATGTCCTTTATCTGACTATGGGGAGTAGCGACTGGGGTCTTTAAAACGGAGACAGGCCAACTGGGGTGTAACGATTGGTCTCTCCATGTCAAGAGGAAGTAGGAGTGATGAAAATGAAAAAACACATTAACACAACTCTGACTCATTTTGACTCACAGAAGACAGGATAAAACTCATCTTTATAGGCGAAAAAGCTTCGTCTTTCTCCTGAGGAGTGGCAGGTGGTTTTGAACTGCTGACCTTGTGATTAGCAGTCCAACAGGTAACCAACCCACTATGCCATCAGGGTTCCTAAAAGAAAAGACAAAGAAACCCTTCAAAGGGTGGATGGATGCACAAATACCAGTCCTCACAACGCTGAGACCGGAAGAGCTGGATACTTCCTGGTTATCGCCACCAACTGCTCTGACAGAGAGCATGCTGATGGCCCCAGATAGAGTGGGAGAAAAATGTGGAACAGAATTCATCGTCATTTGAGAAACCAGGTTTCCTTGTTGGAAAAACACTGGTGGAACCCCTGAGTCGATGGCTCTTTGTCCCCCTTCGGGTCTGGAATTGAGTGGGGCTCACGTTCCAGCCAGGTCTGTGAGGGGAGTAGAGACCACCGGGGAGGTAGATAGGCATGCCTTAGAGCAGGCGTCCTTAAACTACGGCCTGTGGACCACATGTGGCCCACTGAGGATATTTATCTGGCCCGCTGGGTGTTTTTACCACTGTTCCCTTCTTAGTTAGCAGTGAACTCATCTCGGCCCCGCAGTGAATTTGTTCATAGTTTTGTTATTTTTTTTTTTTTAACTAGAGTCGGGCCCTCCAACGGTGAGGGACAATGAACTGGCCCCCCTGTTTAAAAAGTGTGAGGACCCCTGCCTTCGAGCCATCAGCCACTTGAGATCCAAAGGGCGGCACTCATCCAAAGGCAAAGGGTTTGAAAAGAAGGAGTCCAGGAAGCAGGTACACAGGGAGGAAGGGAGAGAAGTGAGGTGTCATTGGGCCACTGCAACCAACAAGTTGAAACAAAATGCGTGTGAATTGTTGAGGGTAAAACCGATCATCTCCTCTGCAAATCTTTACCGAACCGCAATAAAGAGCTTGAAGAATCTAAATCCTAACCCTTAGACCTGCGGCTATCAAGCCTTTGGAGAATGCTTATCTTTGTTATATTAACGAGCCCTGTCAGTGGAGGGTGTGTTTCTAGCCAATCACCTTTGAGATTAAACAAACAGGCCAGCAAGCAGGAATGGGGGAGGATCAATGCCAGGCCAGATGACGAGCACCCAAGGACAGAAGAGATGAGGACCTTCATCCAGGGCAGACACAGAGAGGACGCCTGTTACTCGAGTGGGTGTCCTGAATTCAGACGTCGAGTCTTTGAAGTTGTGAGAAGATGTCTTTCTCGAAGCCACTACCTCCTCATGGTATCCCTGCTGTGGAGCAACAGAGCACCAGGACAGTATGTATACCACTTTTGTTTTTCCATCCATTCATACAGTGATGGCCCTTGGGACTATTGTGAACCGAGCTGCAATGAACAACGAGGTGCAAGCGTTTGAGTTCCGTCTTTCAATTCCCGAGGCCAATGCTTGGGAATGATCATTTTGTAATTCTACGATGAGCTTTTTGAGCACCCACCAAACTGTTTTTCACAGGAGCCGAAGCACTTTATAATCCCACCAGCAATGTATGAGGATTCCAACGTCTCCACACCCTTGTGGCGGTCATGTGCTTATGTTCATTTCATGATTGTGATGTAGGGGTGGAGTCTAGCCTGTTCATCTGGAGATAGCCATGAGTAGCCAATGAGGCCTCCGTGTGGGCATGGCTTTCTCCTGAGACTTCTGGGAAATCACGTGATTTTTTTCCCTCCTGAAGATGAGAAGCTGTCTCTCCAGTTGTTGGGAGTTAGTCTCAGAGACGATGAATTATGGACAAGACAAGATGGCAGTGTCTGAGGAGCCGAAGGAGCCGGAGGAGAAGCCACACAGCCTTACCTTCATGCAACCAGACCTCTGAAGCTGGCGAAGCCACATGGAGACCCCTGCCAGCACTGAGTTGCTTCTACCGCCACTGGATGCTGTTGCTGGACCCTGAACCCTGGAAGCGAGGAGCCATGTGAGACCCCTGCCAGCGCTGGGACTCTGCACCCACTGACCTATGACTTCATGAGTCGGAAGGAGACTTTATAGACTGATATCAGGCATATGGGCTAATATCAGACTTATGATTTTGAACTGGACTGGGTTGGGATGCTTTCTCAATGTCCTATTCCTCTTGTATATAAACATTTTCCTTATATCCATATGTGTGCCAATCGATTTGTTTCTCTAGTCTACCCGGACTAACACAATCCTTGACAAGAATTGATGCTTTGTTGGGTTGTTTTCATCACCACCATCCTAGTGTGTCAGTTAAACAAATGAACGCAGTACCAAAGGCACTCAAGTGTCTATACCAGGAAATGTGGAAGACAGCTGCCTGGAAAAAGGAGGGGGGGAGAATCGATATTTATGCTCATTCTGAAGGAAGGTGACTCAACAGAAGGTAGAACTTGTCCAACAAAACTGTCACTATCACATACAGGTAAAGTTTAGCAAAAAACAATTTTAAAAATTGTAGCAATACTCCATCAACAGGGAACTGCTCAAAACGCAAGCTGGCTTCAGCTGAGGATGTGAAATGAAGACTATCCTTGCTGATAGCAGATGCATTTTGGCTGAAAACAGACAGTACCAGAAGGATGTTTACCTCTGTTTTATTGACTGCGCAAAAGTGTTCGACCGTGTGGGTCAGGACAAATTATGGATAGCATCAGGAAGAGTGAGAATTCTAGGCCACTGAATGTGCTCAGTGGAACCTGATCATAGTCCACGAACAGTTCTGTGAGGAGAACAAGGGGATAGTGCATGATTTATAATCAGAAAAGGTGTACACCAGGGTGGTACCCTTTCATGATACTTATTGAATCTGTATAGGGAACAGATGATCTGAGAAACTGGACCCTATGGAGAGGAGTGTGGCACCAGAATCGGAGGAGGTCCATCACAATGTTCAATAGATGCCCCCAGCTTGCTTGCTGAAAGTGAGGAGGACTTGAAGCACTTCCGATGAAGGTCAATCAGTAGGGATCATTGGCGCTGCATCAAGAAAGAAAAGGAAAAAAAAAGAGAGAGAGAAAGGAAGGAAGAAAGAAAAACAAACCTCACAACTGGGCCAATGAGGAGCATCGTGAAGGATGGAGAAAATACGGACGTTGTCGAAGATTTCGTTGTACTTAGGTTCACAGTCAGCGTCTGTAGAAGCAGCAGTCAAGACATCAAATGAAGCCGTGCACGGGGAAATACGTTGCAAAAACCTCCTGTAAGGGGGTACAAAGAAAAGATAGCCGATTGAGGACAAAGGTGCACCCTGCCCTGGGCCATGGCATTTTCAATCGCCTCGTATCCAGGTAGAAGCTGGGCCAGGAATAAAGACTGTGAAGACGCGATGCCTTTAACGGTCCGGCGTTGGTCAAGAATAGACTAATGACTGTCAGAAGAATGAAAAAGTCCGTCTTGGGAATACAGACTGAATGTTCCTTAGAAGGGAGCGTGACAGGACTTTCTCCCGTGGACTTTGCACATGTTCTCAGGAGAGATAAGCCCCTGGAGAAGAACATCATGCCTGGGAGAGGGTCAGAGGAAAGGAGGCGTTTCAATGGGATGGATTGACTCCGTGGAGGCAGCACTGAGATCGGGCATAACCACACCCGGGAGGATGGGCAGACCGGCGAGTGTTTCTTTCTGTGGCACACAGGGTTGCTGTGACTTGGAACAGACTCGATGGTACCGAACAGCAACATCTTAGTGGGTCTGAAGTGACAGCTCATGGTGGTTTTGATTGATATTTTTCTAATGACTGTCAGGGTAGCCAGCCTCTCACAAATCATCACAGGCCCGGCAGGCGCCATTGTACAGCGATACTATATAAAGATGGTAGGAAAGTTATAGAGAATAAGAGAGAGAGAGAGAGAGAGAGAGAGAGAGAGAGAGAAGAAAGTAAAATGTGGGAGTCAGATACATTTCATGGAGGCATGCTCACCTCAGCCCCATGGGGTGGTCTAGGTGGGGATGCGGAAGGTAGGAAGGGCAGGAGAGTGAGGGGAGTGGGAGCAGGGAAGGAGGACCGGAGGAGAGGGGTCAGGGCTGGAGAGGAGGACCTGGGACCGGATGAGAGGGGCCAGGGCCAGAGGAGAGAGTGTCTTTATTGTTTGCGGGCTATTTGTAGGTAGCTATAAGTCACGCATATTCAGGAGTTACATACCACACAAGGTGGGTGGGAAACACAGTAAAGTCTCTGAGCTCACAGGTGAGGAAACCCAATACCAGCATTGGGGGAAGACAACTAGGGGGTGCCTCTGTGGGAGGAGCTAACAAAGAATGTCTGCCTCTACAGGGAGATGGAATCAACCACGTGCTCACTTTAAGGCAGCAGAACTGCCAGGGGAGAATCTGTGGGAATGGCATTTGGTAGTTCCCCACAGAAGAGTAAAAAGAGCTCTGCTAGTGAGTGCAGTGGGCTGCTGCTCTAAAGGTTAATAGTTTGAATCCACTCCGGTTTTGCAGAAGGCAGACTTGGCAAGCCACCCCCATCAACACCACAACCTAGAAATTCCTATGAGGCAGTTTTACTCTGTCACATGACTAATAAAGCTCAGCATCTTTCCGTGAGCTTTTTGGCCATTTGCATTTCATCTTTGTCAATGCTGGGGGATTTTGAAGAGGTTGCTTCATCCATCAGGGCCCTCATTTAATGGCTGGGGGAAAATGACATGGTGGGATTTGCATGACAATGCTTTGTGTTTCTCTCAAGACCGGGGCAGGATGCCTCTCGCTTCTCTCACACATCCTTTGCTTTACTCCTGGTCACACGCTGTCTGTAGGTCTAAAGGCGTGACATCTGCAGCATTTAGTTTGGTTCCAAATGAATTGGGGCTCTTCAAGAGGCCAGGTCGTGAGTCCTGAGGACACAGGGGCAGTGAGAGGCAGAGGAGTGAATGTGGAGGAAGATGGCGCTCGTGTGGTGAAAGCACTCTCAGGGACGCACTGGGAACAAATTGTCCCAACCCAACCGTAAGCGCCAAGCGCACATTTTCTTAAATCAAAGAATAAATGTAGGCCAAGCGAAAGGTATGTACAAGATGCTGTGGGAACGCTGGGGGAAGAAGCAATTAGCCTGCTCACGGGGACGTGGCTAAGAAAGGTTACCGCGGCAGGAAGGGATTTTGAGTGGAGCTTAAGAGGATGAGACCAATTTAAGGAAGGGAGAGGGAGTGAAGGCTTGCCAAGCAGAGGGACTTGGATAGGACTGGCAACAGACCCAAGTGGATTCTTATTTTCAAAGATAATGCATTTTTTTTTGGAGGAGTCCTGGTGGGGTAGGGGTTAAGCCCTTGGCCACAAACCCAAAGATCAGTGCTTCACATTAGAGCCCCTGACTGGTTCAAAAGGACGCAGGGATTGCTGTCATAAACAAGGGTCAGTGATGTCCCCCCTCCACATAAATAAATAAACAAGGGTCACAGACACACTGTAGAACCGCCACATCTGTTGCCCTGGCCATTTGATCCACCTGGGAAGCAAACAGGAATGGCATCCCACTCAAAGAAGTAGCCTGGCCGCTCATCTCTGAATGCGCGTGCAGCTATCTAGGCGCCTGCCGATAAACAGGTCCCTGGAAACGCTCTGGTGGGAAGTCAATAGGGCAGGACTCTTGGAGAGTCACACGCATTCAAAGTGCCATGATTGGCCACCATCTTTGAGTGGGGCGCAAGTGTTTTGATTGCTACAAATTCACTTCCATCAAGTGGAGTCCGACTCACAGCACCCCTGTAAGACAGGGTTTCTGAGGCCGTCCATCTTTATGGGAGTAGAGAGCCTCTTCTTGCTCCCGAGGAGGGTTGGTGGTTTAGAACTGCGAATCTTGCTGACCCACTTCACCATCAGGGCTCTTGTCATATGTCCCACTCGGTCGAAATACCAAGGGCAACAGAATTGGTTGTTGTGCAAAGCGCATACAGCCTATGTTTACAATGACAGTTATGGAAATGTTTTTTTTTTGTGGGGGGGAGCATCACTGCCTTCTGGTGGCAGTGGGAGGCCCGGCCTTGCTCCTGGAGGGCTGCTGCTGAATTTGAACTGTCAAGCCAGTGGGCCGCAGTCCCATGCACAACCACTACGCCACCAGGGCTCAGCCCCAGCTATGGAGGTGTTTTGAACTGGTTTCAAGCCTGATTTCAAACCTGCCTGTTGTGCTGTGAACGAAAGCCGTAACAGTCAGCTTCGATAAACTGACAGTCTTGGGAACCCCACGGGGTAGTTCTGCTCTGTCCTAGACAACCACTCGACTCGGGATTGAGTCCATGGCATTGGGTTTGATCGCACCTTCCAGACCTCTAGTGTATTTGTCTGTAAAATAGGGGGATGAGGCTGACCTCTCAGGTTGTTGGAGGGCTGAGATCCTGCATTAATTAGCAGAGTGTCCGGCTGGTGGGAAGTCATGTCTGACTGCACTTCGAAGGCTTCATGGCTCTGGGAGAGCAGGTGAAAAGGCAGAGTCTGATTCTGTAGACCTGGGGCCCGGTCTGAGTCAGGGTATTTCTCACAAGCTCTCAGGTGATGCTGGGGGGGACTGGCCTCCACACTGCACCGTTCACAGCGAGAGTTTCAGAGCCATCATGCATAAAAGCATGTCCCAGTCCTGGGGTGCAGGCCGGCTGTCCACTTCTCCTTTCAGAGCCCTGGCTTTAGCACTAGTGAAGCAGGGACAACAATAAATCCATGTTTACAGGGTTGCTTCCAGAAGGGAAACCAGTCCATGGCTCAAAAGCACTTAACAGAGTGTTCAGGATTCCCAGGGTGGGCAAAGAGACTGGTGCTTGCTTATGAACTCCAAGGCTGTGGTTTTACCCTCTGTGGCAGTCACTTAATCTGGTGTCTATTTGAGAATTCGAGTGTAGCGGTGGAGTCTAGCCTGTCCATCTGGAGAGAGCCAATTAAACCCCTGTGAGGGCATGGCTTTCTCCTGAGAATTCTGGGAAATCCGGCTGCATTTCCCTGTTGGAGGTGAGAGACACACTCCTCAGTCCCTTGGAGATGCTCTGCTGACAAGACACAAGCCCAACTCCCTGTGAGACATCCTGGAGGAGAAGGCACATGGACCTACCCTGATGGAACCAGACCTCTGAAGCTGGAAAAGCCACATAGAGACCCCTGCCGGTGCTGGGATGCTTATAGCGTCACTGGATCCAAAGACTTTCTGCTCACTGGCCTGTGATTGTCCTGCATTTGACATCATTGCATGTGTCTCATGAATCTGAAGAAGACTTTATATACTGGTATCAGCCATGTGGGTGAATATTAGACTGTGGGCTTGGAATGGATTGGGTTGGAATATTTTCTCAATGTTCATTTCCTCTTGTATATAAACCTCTCCCTTATATACATATGTGTGCTTATGAATTTGTTTCTCTAGTCTACCCAGACTAACACACACTCCCAGAGGCCCTTGATGGCACCAGGCCTGGCTTCTGCTGCTGGAAGGACTCAGCCTTGACACCCTTCTGGGCCACAAATGATCTGATCATGAGTCGGAACACATTTCACCATGACCGGCCACATCAACAAACAGAGCTTTGGGTGCAGAGTGGTCATCAGAGAAAGGCCAAACTCAACTTGAACTCACTGCCATCGAGTCAGTTGGACTCGTAGCAATTCTACAGGGAACGTAACTTTTTATGAGAATAGAAAGCCCTATCTTTCTCCCGTGGAGTGACTGGTGGTTTTGAACTGATCACAGCCCAATGTATTACTACTATACTCGGCCCCAGGACTCCTTCCAGAGCAGGGTAGCCAGTGTTAAAGGGTCCCCGGGCCTGAGACGTGGGGGATAGACGGTGAAGACTTTGTCTTTAGACCTTATTCTATAGCTAAAGGGGAACCACAAAATGCTATGAAGGTAGGTATGATCCTTAAAAATAAATAACAGCAATAGAAAACCAGCCATCAGTACAATGTGCCATGCCCTGAGCTGCTAATCAAACACTGCACTAGTGGTAAGTGCTCAGCTGGTAACCCAAAGTTTGGTAGTTCGAACCCAGTAGCGGCCCTGCAAGATGCATCTGTTAAGACTGACAGTCTGGGAAGATCTGTCCCCTAGGAATGATGGCAGTGAGTTTGGTTAAGACCTGCTGCTAACTATATTACGTCTATTTAAAAGGAACGATGCAATCCAATTAAAAAATGTTATCATTTGCATCTCATAGGTGAAAAAAACTGAAGCACAGAGAGATCCTGGGGCTCATTTTTGTCAGCCAACTGCCAAGTAGAAGAGTCGGGGGTCAAACCCAGGCCCTCTGATTCCAGGGCTTTCCCTCTTAGCCACGCTGTTTCAGTTGCTAATGTTAGGAGGGGCATCAGAAAGAGGAAGCTTAATGACGTACTCACTCCATAAACATGAGTTACTCATTCACAGAGGGCAAAGCTCTTGCTACAGAGACACAGGGCTACAGCTCGGGCCAAGACCAGACCCGGTTCCATAGGGAGCTATCGTGGACAGCCAGCCTTGGGGTTTCTTCTGAAGGAACTCAAGTGCTCCTTGGCGAGTGGGGCTTGCACAGGGGGTTACAAAGCAGAGTGGGAGAGTTTAGGGACACGTCACCTTGGAAAGACATCTTCCTACATCCACTTGATACGAAGCACGATCTTGACCGTACCATTTCATAATCTTGGAGCCCTGGTGGCCTCCCGATGACACGTTGGGCTCCAGTGGCCAGGTCAGCAGTGGGAAGCCACCAGCCTGCTCCGAAGGAGGAAGAAGGGGTTTTTTACTCCCTTCAGAAGTCACGGTCTTGGAACCTCACCGGGACAGTCCCACCCTGTGCTCTGGGGTCCCTAGGAGTAGACTTGCTGATCATGAGTATGGAGCTTGGGGTTTATTCATAATTTTAGCCTTTATGCATTGTAGCGATCCCTACACAGCAGATGGAGATGCTGTTGGGGGTGAGGCATGGCACCCCACCTCACCCCCCACAAGATCTCTAGGGATCCAGAGCTTTTGCGTTGGACTCATTTTCAGAAGTAGATCACAAGGCCCCTCTTCAAAAAGTCCTGATGTACCAGCGCTGCACTTATTTGACCAAGCTTTTCTAGCAGCTCCTGGGCTAACATGCTCGGCACAGGAGAGAACAAAAGAGAAGGCAGGTGTGAAGGATAGCAGCCTTGGTGGCCCCCTGAGCTTCCAGCTGGACACACACCTACAGCCATCTTTGCAAAGGTGTCTGGTAAGTTCCTCGGTGGCATCTCACAAAGGCTTTGCGGGCTACAAAGTCACCTCTGCTCATGGCAACCTGCTTAGCCTGGGAGGCGGGGTGGGCAGACAGGGGAGGGGAGGTATGGCAGGTGAGTCCGCCGAGGTGTCAGAGATAGGTCAGGGGACATCCTGGGGCATTCAGCACCCAGTCCTATCTCCCAGTCACCCACCCACCCACCACACAACTAGCACAGCGGCTTGTTTCTGAGCTTCCCTCGCTGTTAGTGCCACCCCCGGCACCCCTAGGTGTGCCGAATAGAAAGAACTGCTTTGCGGGGTCTTCAAGGCGGGAGTCTCCTGGCAGCAGCTCACCAGGTCTGTCTCCCCAGGTGCCTCTGGGTAAGTTCAAACGGCCCACCTTTGTGCTGGTGGTCCAGGGCTTACTTAGCTCTTTGTCCCCCCTCACCTTCTGGGAAAGTTTTTTAAATTCCCTTCTTTCAGGTGCAGGTCCTGCAGGCTGGGTAAAGTAACTTTGTGAGGGGGATACTCCGTGAGAAGTCAACACCCCAGGAAAACCCCTGATCCTCCACCGCTCCTGGTCTGGAGTTTCCCGGAGCTGGGCGGGGCCCCACCCGGGTTGCTTCCGCCATCTCCGAGGCCACCCAGTGCCACCTGGGAAATGATGTCTGCTCTTGTCTGCCTCCTCCCGGGGCCCTTGGCTTCGGTGCACCTTCCCCTGGCTGCCGCTTCGAGCTGTGGGCTGCATGTTCGGGACAGAAATGACACCTTATAGTTAGCGTTAATTGTAGCTGTGCACACGTCGGCTTGCTCAGGCCCTCCTGTGTAATTTGAGTCCCTAAATAACCCACCTCCTGATGTATTCTTAAATAACTGTCCCAGGGCTGACTTCTCCCCGCTCTGTAGCAATTTGTGTCAGGAGCTCTGGTTATAAAACTATAGGGCTCTTGGGTGCTTCGGGAACTTTTTTTTTTCGCTCTTCGAGGCTTCCGGGAGAAGGTGAAAGGGTCAGGGGGTGTGGTGACAAGAGGGGGCCTGGTGAGGGCCCGCTGGCCCGGGGAAAGGAACCAGTTTGTGGTTTAGTCATTATGTATAGGTTGTCTCTTGATTAGAGGAACTCTGGTAGCCTTGTGGTTGCAAGTCTGGCTGCCAACTACAGGGCCAGCTGTTCGAAACCATCAGCTGCTCCTTGGGACAAAGATGGGGCCTTCTCCTCCCTAGAGAGTCAGTCTGGGAAACTCACCGGGGCAGTTTTGCCCTGTCCTATAAGGTCGTGAGGAGCTGGCATCGATTCCACAGCTGGGACAGGGTTTCGTTTGGTTTGCTTGTTCCACAGAACTTACAGAGCTGATTCGGTGGCATCTGGGATTCCTGCCTTCTGTGCCAAAGGCGTGGGTTTGATTCTTGGCCAACAGACTTCCATCCGTCAGTGGAGATGGAAGGCTGATAAACAGGTTTCAGGGGAGCTTCCAGACTAAGAAGGACTAGGAAGAAAGACCTGACGAGTTCTTTCCCAAACCAACAAGGAAAACCCTCTCAGTGTGATGGAACTATTGGGTTGTGTGCTATGTGAATTGTATGATATGTGACATGCGAGTGACAGGTTACTAAAATTCTCTGAGAAAAAGCCCTACCAGGGGCTGAGCCCCGGTGGCGTAGTGGTTGTGCGCGGGACTGCGGCCCACTGGGATGGAGGTTCAATGCCAGCTCCACAGGAGCAAAGGCTGGGCCTCCTACTCCCACCACCAGAGGGCAGTGATGCCTAAAAAGAAAAAAAGCCCTAGCAGGCTAGTGGTTGTGCTCCTGGGGTTGTGCTGGATCAGGGGGCATTTCCTTTCCTTGGGCATGGCCCCCCTCCAGGAGGCTGGGGTCACTTGAGGCCCAGGACAGCAGCAACAGTTCTACTTGCTGGCACTTTCTGCTTCCACGTCTCTGCCCTCCGTTGCTGCAGGCCTCTCCCAGCTGGTCTCCAGCACGAGCCTTCTACCTCCTTCTAAATACAGATAGACCTGGATCACTTCCCTGCCTAGAATGCTCCTAAGTTTTCCCTCACCCCTAGCCTGAAATCCAAGTCCTTGATGACCCCCCAGCCGGTGTCCCCTGGCTCCTGTCTCCTTGCTTAGGGTGTTCCTGCTGCTGGACTGCTTGACTTCCTGGTTTGCTTCCGCTCCTCCCGGCTCTTCCATCAGCTGCTCAGTGGCCTCATGCTCTCTGGAGGCTTTGCTGGCTCTCCCAGCCTGGGCTCGCTGACCTCAGTTCATGTTTCCCCCCTCCTCTGCGCTGTATGACTCGCCGCCCCCAGCTGGCTGTGACGTCGGAGGGTCCCAACCCAACGCTACACTGCGGTGAGTCCATCTTGCCTTCTGGGGACGGGACCCCACGCAGACCCGAGCTCTTGTCTGGAATCCTGATGGAAGCAGACCGCCAGGCCTTTCACTGTTTGTAGCCCGCCAGGCTCCTGAGGTTCCTTGAGGACAGAAACGCAAAAAGAAAAGGACAAACTCACTGCCTTTGAGCCGAGTCTAACTCATGGACTGGATTGTGTCAGTCATCGCCGTGTTTCCAGGCGCATTACACTAACCACTGCACTTCCTAAGGCCCGCCTTCCCAGCGGAGCGCTTGTCTTCAAATGGACCGGGGATTCCTTAAAAAACAAGAGCAACTCTCTGTCTTCCTTCCTAGGATCGAGTCCTCCCTGGCCTGACCCCACCCCGCAGTAGAACTCCCAGGGTTGTCAATAGCTATGGAAGTGGACCGCTCTGTTTGTCTCCCTGGTGGGCTGGAACCACTGGCCTTTCAGTGAGCAGCTGAACTTTTAACCACTGGGCCACCAGGGCCCCTGGATCATCAGAAGAACCTAGAATGCTGAAGGGGCTGGGGGCAGGGACAGAAACAAAACAGCAACCTCACTGCCATCTGCCTCGGTGTGACTTACAGTGACCCCATGGGACAGAGTAGACGTGCCCCTGTGTGTTTCTGAGACTCTTTACAGGAATAGAAAGTCTCATTTGTCCTTCACAGAGCGGCTGGTGGTTTTGAATGGGGATCTCGCTGTTAGCCGCCCACCAAGAAGCCGCGACACCACTGACTCAATTCCGTGAATCTTTCTTTTGTCAATTCAATGATGCAGTATGACTGTGTGTGTGTGTGTG
>PVJH01030264.1:0-25012 GCA_004026705.1 Nesogale talazaci
AGCAAAGAGAAGAGATAGGAAGAAGCTTTGATAGCCAACTGAATTTCATTGAGAGTTGGAATTTTTTCCCTGCAAGTTAGACTCTCTATTATGATGGTTTATGAAAACTAAGGACCTTGTGATCTGGTATCGTACCAGGATCTACTCTGTTTTACCAGTAGGATAAGTTAATGACTATAGTTTCTGCTTTTATTCTTCATTCACTAACATTATTTGTTTCTTTGTGTAATGATTGTGAGAGGCTATGTGGGCTGCAAACCATCCTTTTCAGCAAAGCTCTTATACCAAGTCCTTTTTAAGCTTCTGTGCAATCTGCCAGGATGGGTGACACAAAACATGGCAAGTGATTGAGACAGTCATCATAGAATTCCTCAAGAGTGCAGTAGATCTCTACAAAGCAGAGAAAACTGGTACAAACATATTATTTTCTTCCTTCTTTCAGTCCACCAACAAAGTTCAGCAGCTACATTGCACTAGACACAGTTCTAAGGCCTGAGATATATTAGCTAATAAAACATAGTCAGTAATATCATAGATCTATGTATCAGGAAAAATGAGAGAACAAGCAAATAAAATTCCACAAATTAATGTTAGCCTGAGAAGACACTGAATCTTAGGCCCAGTTACAATAGACTTATGCTTTAATTTCAAACTTTAATTATTCTCTGTCTCTCCTACAAATTTCTATGATTCCAGAAAGATGCTAATTCATTCTTCTTTCTGTGCCTGTCACTATATCTTCTTTCATATTCTACTTGGAGATATTTTTGCAGCCTACAGGATGTGAACACACTAGGAATAAAGTTTGCTTCATCAATTTACACACACACACACACACACACACACACACAAGCACATGGTCCCCAGTTAAGGTTATGATTGATTTTACTGAAGAACTTAAGAGTTCATGAAGTGAAGCCACATCGTGTAGCATTCTGCAAACTCGCTGCCTCCAAAATAATTTACTTTTCTAAATCATGTAGCTTCTTCTTAATATCTTAGGGAAACTGTTTGGTTTTATTCAGATAAACAGTAGTCTCTATTTTCCAAGTTCTTTTCTGACTTGGGTTGGCAGTCCCGAAAAGAGCCTACAATGATGCTCATATTTCACTATTCATATCCTTGTTTACTCTTTTACTCTTAAGTGTAAACGCTTAAGTTACCAAATCACTTCTAATAAAAGGAATATGATAGGAATTATAAATTGTTATTTTATGATTCACTTATTAATAATAGTATCTTGGCACTGGGGTGTTTTATTGAATTCTCTCTTGGATTGTTCATTCTTGAAGAGCCCGATGCCAGGTTATAATACATTTGGTTGAGAGGCCACATGAGTGAGTTTGAAATAAGGTGTTCTGAGACCTACTGACACCAAGTGAAGGAGCTTGAATGTGGGTCTCTCTCCAAATACAGCTGTAATGTGACTATTGCCCCTCCCAACTCTTTGAGTGCATCTCTGTAACAGATCTTGAGTGAAATCCACCCGCTTCATCAGTGCCATAGTCTGGATTGACAGAAATTGTGAGATAATAAGTATTTATTATTTTAAGGTGCTGAAATTTAGGGTACTTTGTTATGTATCTGTAGATAACAAACTCAATATTAAATTCTGTTGGCTAAATACTAATTGATCACATAATAAACACCATTTTGATAAATGAGGGTCAGAAGGATTGGGAATTATGTCTGCTATTAAAGCGCTTCTGATCTATTGGGTCTAAATCAGATAAATAGATAAATAGAAAGCAAAAGGGAACCTTGTCAAGGTCATCTTCTGCCTACTTTTTACTCTTGTCTCTCTTCAGGCTTTTTTATTCTGGTACTTGTCAGTGTTGTTAATGTGCTGAGCCCCAATCATGAGGTTGGGTGGAAAGTCAAAGGGCATGCTCTTTGTGCGGGGTTAGGTAGCCATGGATCTGGATTGTAGCACAGTTGTACTAAATAACTGGGAGTACTGTGTCTTAATTGTTCCTGCTGGAATCAAGCTCACATTTGGCAATGTTTATTTCATGTTAGGCATAAGAGGCTTAGCCAGCAGAAAAACTTCTCCAGAGACAGCAGTATATTGCATATCGGAACTCAGCATTTGGGGACATTCCTTGGTTTTCTTTGTTCTATTCCTTATTGTTTAATATGTCAGATATAAAATTTTACCAAGTAGGTCATGGGCTTGGACACAACCTTGCTAATGAGCTACACACAGCAATCCCATCTACCACTCTCTTGTCAGTTGATCTAATTGTGATGACTTGCATGCTGTTGGTAATATTGAAAATTATGCCACTGTTCTTTCAAATATCAACACGTTCACCCATGGTGGACAAGTTTCACGGGAGCTTGCAGGATAAAAAGAGACTATAAAGAAGAAAGTGGTAGTTCACTTCTGTAGGTTTAGTCACTGGAGGTATGAATAATGATAGAACAGTGTCTGACATGCTGCTCGAAGAGGACCTCTCAGACTGGAAGGCATTTAAATTGCAGCTATGGAAGAGATGCCTCATCAAAGTAGAGTTGGCAATAATGACATGGACAGAGTAAAGCTTTGCAACTTCAAAGTGAGAAGAAACAGCTAGAAATATCCATTTAATAATCAAAACATAGACATTAAAATGGAACATACAAAGATCAATATACTTGCCTTACAGAGCTAAAGTGAACTGGAATTGACCACTTTGAGTTGGACAGCTATACAATCTATGCAGGGAATGAAAGATCCAAGTGCATTGCATTCATCTTCAAAAATAATATTTCACAATGTCTCAAGGATAATGCTGATATAGGATAATATTCATTTATCTACAGAAAATCCACTTAACCTGACTATTCAGATACATGCACCAAACAACAATGTCAATGGCAAAGAACGTAACTTTTTTTATTTGAAATTAATGCATGCAAGGTGTACTGGTTATTACTAGTGATATGAATGTGAAATTTGGAAAGAAGGTGTCAGCATTTGGAAAATGTGGCTTTGGTGATAGAACCAAAGCTGGAAAAAATGTTGCAAGATATACAACTTCTGCATGGAGAATATCTTTTGTCAACAACATAAGCAGCAATAGCACAACAGCATAAATATGGCATTGCAAATACCTTTGTCAACAACATTAATGGTGGCTATCGCATCAGTGAATTGAGTACACAGACATTGAATTGACTACATCTGTCATAAGAAACATGGATAAGTTCAATATCATCGGCTAAAACCAAGCCAGAAACTGAGTGTGGGACAGGTCATCAATTGATTGCTTTTAAGTTTAAGTTTAAGTTGCACAAAATTATGACAAACTTATCTCTGAGAAGCAAAATTCTACCTTGAGTATATCTTTTTGTTTGTTTGGGTTTTTATTATTTGTTTGTTTGTTTGTTTGTTTTGGGGGGCATCACTGCCCTCTGGTCATCATGGGAGCTACCCAGCCTTATGCTACTGGATTTGAACCGCCAAGCCAGTCTGAGTCCCGGTGGCATAGTGGGACTGCGGTCCACTGGCTTGACGGTTCAAATCCAGCAGCAGCAAGACTGGATCACCAGACGGCAGTGATGCCCCACCAAAGAAACCCAAAAAACAAAATGAAAAACAAACCACCAAGCTAATGAGCCGCAGTCCTACACTCAACCATTATGCCACCAGGGCTCAGCCCCAAGTATAACTTATCTGAATTTAAAGACCTTGTCAAGAGAAGATTTTACATAATGGATACCTGATGACTACAGATCAGATAAATTATGGGGTGATATCAATAATGTGAATTCATAGCAACCCTACAGGACAGAATACAAGTGCCCCTGCTGGTTTCTGAGAGTGCCAAACTTCGAGGATCAGACAACCTCAGTTTTTCTCAATAGGAACACATAGTGTGTTTCATTTATGGACTTGGTCATTAGTAGCCCAACAAGTAATCCAATTTGCCACCAAGACTCCTATGGAGGGTCTCTATGAGTCAGAAATAACTTGATGGCCATGTTCTCTCTCCCTCTCTCTCTCTCTGCCTCACTGCCTTCCATTCCTTTCTTTCTTTGTTGAATCAAGAATGTCATACGTGAATAAAACAAAAGAATATTAAAAAGATAGGAAATAGAGAAAATATCAAAGTGCATGTTAAAGAGACTCCAGTGTTTGCTCTTGTGTGTAGAATAGTTACAGAAATGAAAGGAACAATGAAGCAAAATACGTAAACAGAAAAATAAATTAGAAGACAGCCTCAGAACAAAACATGAATATAGAAAGACTTGGGATTTGAGCACTAAAAGGGGAGAACCTGCTCAAATTTTCCAAACAGAAGAAATGAAGAAAAGGGTAATCCATGCGATGAAACATTGAAAAAAAAGTATGATCAAAATCCTGAATGATACAGAAACTATCAAAATAATATGGAAAGATCACACAGAATCATTGTACCAAAAATAATTAGTTGACATTCAGCCATTTGAAGAATTGTCATATGATCAGGAGCCAATGGTATTGAAAGAAGTCCAAGGTACATTAAAGACATGAGCGAAAAAGAAGGGTCCAGGAATTGATACAGCACCAATAGAAGTATTTCAACCAACTGATGCAGTACTTGAAGCATTCCCTCATCGATGTTCAGAACTTGATGAACTGACAGAAAGAGAACCATATTTGTACACATTCCAAAGAAAGGTGGCAAAGATAGTACAAAAATTATTAATAATAATTATTTACTAGATTAATGAGCATGGTGCAGTTATCATAATAATGGCTATATTAGGAACAATTAATATATGCATGTAAAATTTTGATGAAAATAAATAAAAAATGTTTGCAGCAGTACATTGTCAAAGAAGTGATAGAAATTTAAGCATGGTTCAAAATAGGAAGTGGAAGGAGTGGTATTATTGTTGACCTTGACTAAAAGCAGAGACTACCAGACATATGCTTTTTCATGTTTTGTTGCCTGTACAAAGGCATTCACTTGTGCGGACTATAGCAAACTGTGGATACCATTGTGAAGAATGGAAATTGTGCATACCCCATTTTGCTCATGTGGGATCTGTACATAGACCAAGAGACAATCATTCAGAAGGAACAAAGGGATGTTTTTCTGTGTGGTTAAAATTCAAGAACGTGTGCCAAGGTTGTATCCTTTCACCATACTTATTCAATCAAAGTATACTGAGTAAATAATCCTAGAATCTGGACTTTATGAAGAAGGAGGAGACAATAGGGTTGGTAGAAGTCCATGACCAACTTGTGATATATACAGGCTTGCTGCAAGTCAAGAGGACTTCAGACATTAACTGATGAAGATTAAAAGTTACAGCCTTTGGTATGGATCAAAAATCAATGTTAGCAAAACAAAATTTTTACAACTGGACTTTTACACAATACCATAATAAATGAAGAGATTCTTATAACAGGACCAAGAGAAAATATCACAAGAACTGGATAAAAGATTGAAGTTGTCAAAGATTTCATTTTCTTGAAAACACAAGTAATACTCATGGAAGCAGAACTCAAGAAATCAAATGATGTATTGCATTTGCAAGAAGTGGCAAAAGACTTTTTTAGAGTGTTAAATGGTTAAAGATGTTGATTTGGGAACTAAGGTACAATGTGGAATGAACAAGACAATCTGAAGCACAATTTAGATATTAGAATTGTTGTGTTGGTGAGTAATATTGGAAGTGCTTTATGAGTATTCATCGACTGAAAGAGTAGAAGAATAAGCGTAACCATTTGAGTTAAACAATCATAGGTTTGAAATCTAAAACTACAAAATAATCTTGAGGTTTGGGATAAAGTATTTGATCTACATCCTCTGGCTTCAATAATTTTATATTAAAAATAATATAACTCTATGGATTTAGATTTGACAATGTCAAAAAAAGCAGAGTTGCTTTGTAATTGCTTTTGTCTTCTCTATAAAATCCCAACAACATGACCACACCACTGCCACCAAGTCAATTATGACTCAGTAACCCAATCTAGGATTGTGGATTTGAACCACTGACTTGTGATTAGCATTCCAAAGCCTACCTAATGCCATCAAGGCTCTGTTTAAATGTGAATGTATATGCTTTAAGCTGGATCTTTGATTTTCTTTCATTGATATAATCCACAGTGTCCTGTGTGTATATGTTCAGTTTAGAATGGTACAACACTGAAGTAAGCTTTGAAACATGCCATAATACACAGGATTAGCCATTAAAATAGAGAAAAATGATTAGTTCTTTTCTTTTACTGGTGAATATATCAATTGTATTCTAAAGTCCTTCTGTTTTTACTGTCCATCTTTTAAAAAATAATTTGATTGGAGGCTCTTACAACTCTTATCACCTTCCATACATCAGTTCTATCAAGCGTATTTGTATATATGTTGCCATCATCATTTTCTAAACATTTTCTATTTGAGTCCTTGGTAAAAGCTCCTCCCCACCCCTCCCTCTCTCACTCTCCCACCCTTTTGTATTCTTGATCAATTATATAATGTTATTGCTATTTCATATCTTATACTGTCCATTGTCTCCCTTCACCCACATTTCTGTTATTTGTCTGCTTTGTGAACTATAAATTCAATCTCATGATGGGTTTCCCCTTTCTCATCTTTCCTCCATCCTGACCATTCCCCTACACTCATGATTTCACCATTCCCTTTACTTTTTCTGAGTTCATCTGTAGATAATTGGATATCCACACAGAAGTGGTATAAGGAAGGGATGATTCAACCAAAATGTACCATAGCAGCTATGAACCTCACATCATTCCTCTACATCCTGAGTGCCTCCCCAACCCCACCCCCAACGACCATGACCCACAATTAACCTACAAATCTAGCTAGACTGGAGAGCACACCATGGTAGAAAAAACAGCTCTCCACATATGGACTTCAGGACAGATAAATCTCTCCATCCTTTCTACTCAGTCATCACTCTCATCTTGGTGAAATCTTACCTCCTTTTTTTAAGCTAAAACAAAGAAGAATTTGTATTACAAGAGAAGAGCACTGAGACAAAATGCCTCACAGTTATCATTCCTTGAACACAACAAGAAAAGAAAGTAAATTAGGATATGATCAGAGAGGAGATTTTATATATATATATATATATATATATATATATGTGTGTGTGTGTGTGTGTGTGTGTGTGTGTGTGTATATATAAAACAATGAATTTACACAGAGACACCACTGGTCTTCTGAACAGAAGGTGTGTTGAGGTAGATTATTTACATGAGGATCACAAAGCTATGTGGCTCAATCCCTCTTCT
The DNA here is from genome assembly GCA_004026705.1 of Nesogale talazaci. NCBI lineage: Eukaryota > Metazoa > Chordata > Mammalia > Afrosoricida > Tenrecidae > Nesogale > Nesogale talazaci. The sequence goes on from PVJH01030264.1 coordinate 7,232, forward strand.
TTAAAGGAATGACCTATTAAATGTCACCGCCAGAGAGTCGGTTCCGAGTCATGGTGACCACTTAGGACAGGGGAAAGTGCCTCTGAGGCTCTCAAAGGCTGTAATTCTTTACCAGAGTAGAAAAAGCTTACCTTACTCCCAAGGGTGGGTACATGAGGCCAATGAAACTACAGAATAGTAAGTCAAATTTGAATTCTACACAAGGAAAGCAAAAACACATTACGTTTGCAGCATATGTATGGCACACGTAGGAGATGGGGAAATTTTACAAAAATATTGGTTGTTTATTTCAAATTCACACTGAAGTGGGATCCCTTGTATGGTTAGTCAGGCAGCTACCGTCCTTCTCATTATGCGACTCAGTGTAAGTTACTTAAAGGCTCTGTATGTCACATTTTCGTGGACACACTGGTGAGGGGTCAAAAGTGACACCCAGCCACTAGATTTTTTTTTCTCATTTAGAACAGCAATTGATGTAAAATATTTAACGGATGTTGACACAAATGGTTTACAGGTGCCTGTTGGCACATTTAAATATATGGCACAATGTTTAGGTAACAGGGAAAAATCAATATAAAATATAATGCTGAAATTATATCATCTTTATTACTTGATTTAAATGAATTCAAATTATTGACTGGTAGCTGTATCCAAATGTTCTGTGCTAAGTGTAAAGAATAGTCGCAATACTATTTGAGCTGAGTAAGTATATAGCCAACACCTTTTTACTTTGAATACAAGTTAAAAAAAAACATGTTGTCAAATGCTCTTCTTTTCTTAAAAATATTATTTTTATTTAAATAAAAATAATACTATTGGGGCTGAGCCCCGGTGGCGTAGTGGTTGTGCGCGGGACTGCGGCCCACTGGGATGGAGGTTCAATTCCAGCTCCACGGAGCAAAGGCTGGGCCTCCTACTTCCACCACCAGAGGTCAGTGATGCCCAAAAAACAAAAAAAGCCAAAAAAATACTATTATTATTTTTATTTAAATAAAAGAATACCATTTTATTTCTTAAAATAATACTAAATACATAATCAAATATTCAATTAAAACAAAAATCACCAAGATTATGGCAGAAGAGGGAAAATATATTCAACAATTATCAAAAGTAATTTTTAAAAAACATAACATGGGAGGCATTTATGAAGAAGTCAAATAACTGATTCTTTAGAAATAAATAGGCCTACCTATGGATATTTAAAATTTTTTATTCAATGAAACAAACAATGGAATGAATAACTGAAAGGGTTGAGCTATAAAATATTTTAACTAATCACTTACAGATCTTATAACAATCCATAATTCAATTGAATTAAGCACACTTATACTTTAAAAGTATAATGACTTGTGTGGCTGAGTGCTGGTGGTGTAATGATTGAATGTGGGACTGCGGCCCATTGGCTTGGCAGTTCAAATCCAGCAGCAGCAAGGCTGGGCCTCCCACTCTCACCAGAGGGCAGTGATGGCCCCCCCAAAAATACATAATAATTTGCATTCATAGATATCAAGGCACTGAGTCTTTTATTTCTTGTCATGATTGTTGGCTCACACGAGGAAACTACACTTCCTGGGGACATTGAAGAATTCCATGGCCCAGGCAGATCTTAGGGGAGAGATCTCTTTGAAAGGTATCCATGTAAACACGTCTATTCTGGAAATGACTAGAGACCTATAGCTGTCATAATTTCAAATATGTTTATATTATATAATCAAAATACATTTTCATGGATGGGATATGGGCATGATGGGATATGGGCAGCAAAAGATAAAGCTCCTGCTCAGAAAATTCTGGAGCTAAACACATCTTAAGAAGACCTTGTAAGATGCAGCACAGATTTTCCTTGGCAAAATGACAAATTCCAACAGTGTATCATTTACTTGAGAGGTCCCTTAATGCATGGTCCATGTTATGCACCGCGGAGATAATATAGAGTCTACACGGTAACATACCCCATGTGAATGAGGAGTGAAAGGGAGGGATGAGTGGAAGTACTGTCTCCCTTGTTTGACCATCTGTCTAAATAGCTGTAGAGCTTTTGTTTTTACTTATTCTTTTGGATGCTAGTAACTTTGAAGCTCCTCTGAATAGAAGAAGGCACGCGATGTCTTTTTGAATGGACACATCTCCCTCTTTGAAAGTGACAACACATCCCATGTGCTTTCAGATTACTGTTTGTTACTCTGGCACACTGGCCTATGGGTTCTGTGCTCAACTGGTTTGCGTGGCCAACTAAAGAAAACAGAGAAAGGAAAACCTCTGAAACTATAGTGTTTGAAGATATAGTTTATGTAATTGCAAGTAAATCCAGGACACATATTTAGCACAGCTGATGGCTTCCACGAGATTTGTCTTTTACTGACTGCCATCTTGAAAACCACCAATTGCATTGCAGGAGGAAGAGGAGGCTCTCTTTGTCCATGTAGAGTTAGTCTCAGAAACTCACAGTGAGCAGTTCTACTACCCTATAGGGTCATTATGAGTCCATGTGAACTCAATGACAGTGAAAAAAAAATCTAAGCATTTGATTTCCTTTTGAAAAAGTGGAAAAATTACACCAATTTCTATCTAAAAATGGGAAGGAGACTCTTCCTAGATTTTCTGTTTGTGTGGGTGTGGATGTATGTATTTATAGTCATAGAGCAGAGTTGGTGGTTATCACACTCTCAAGGTGTCTGCAGGAGAAAGCTCTGACAATCTGCTTCTGTACCACCTGAGAGCCCCCACGGGGCAGTCGACCCTCCACCCTCCCTTAGAGTTCTATGCTGTCCTATCAGAATTGACTGGATGGCAAGTTTTCTGAAACAGGGTGATGTGCCCATGATGACAGTTTGCAGTGGTGCTCTATTTTTTAAGAAAAAAAAAACACTTTTATTTGATTGGGGGCTTTTACAGCTTTAATCACAATCCGTACATATTGTCATTGTGTCAATCACATCTGTAAATATGTAGTCATCTTTTTCAAAATATTTTCTTTCTAATTGAGCCCTTGGTATCAGCTCCTTGAATTTTCCCTCCTTCCCCTACCCTCCATCTTCCATGGCCCCTTGATCTTTTATACATTTTTCTTCATTTTTTTAATGTTTTACACTGACCGCTATCTCCCTTCACTCACTCTTTCTGCTGTCCATATCCCTGGGAGCGGGGGGTGCATAGATAGGTTATTATGATTGATTCCCACTTACTTACCCTCATCCCTCACCCTCTTAGTATCACTGCTCCCCTTATGGGTCCTGAGGGGTTTACCTGTCCTGGATTCCCTGTGTGATGAGTTCTTACTTTTATCTGTATACATGCTCTGGTCTAGCCAGATTTGTTCCAGTGATATTTCTAAAGCCATTTTTCATGAAGAGTTCTGCCATTTATCACTCATTATCATTCAAACCTAATAATACACTCTAAGAAAGTTAAACTAAAAATTTCAATAACTAAACAATATCTATGAATTCATTCTATCTATATTTAGTACTGGAGAAAGAAAAGACTTTTTACTTCCATAAAGAGTTCTGCTCTTGGGCTGAGCCCTGGTGGCACAATGGTTGTGTGTGGGACTGCAGCCCACAGGGTTGACAGTTCAAGTCCAGCAGCAGCTCTTCAGGAGCATGGCTGGGCTTCCTACTCCCACCAGGGCAGTGAAGCGAGAAAAAAAAAGAGTTCTGCTCTTGGACACACTCAGGGACAGTTCAACCCTGTCCACTAGGTTAGCTATGAGTTGGAATCTAATCCACGGCTGTGGGCTTGGTTTTCAGTGTTGGGTCAAGGAGTCTGGTGTTGCTATGGGGTTGACATTGAACTACCAACTACAGGGCTGGCTACTTAAACACATCACCAGCTCCTCAGGAGGTAGAAGTGACCGCTTGCTCCTATAAAGAATTACAGACATAGACATCCTTCCAAGGGGTGGACACTGTTGGACTTAACTCAGTGACAACTTGGTTTGGGGTTGGGGTCATAGTGAAGGGAGACTTTCAACCAGGACACATCTCAAGGCTGCCAATCTATTCCATATCCCTGCTGAAAATTTGCCTTCCTTCTTCAGATAGACAGATTCAGCATTTATAACTTTGCATACTCTGTATGGCTCTTGGTGGCATCATGGTTACTTGTTCGGCTGCTAACTTCAAGGTCAGTAAGTCAAACCCTCTAACTGCTTTGCAAGACAAGAATGAGACTTTCTGCTCCTACAGAACATAACACTCTCAGAAACCCGCAGGGGCAGTTCTACCCTGTTTTAGAGTGTGTCTATGAGTCAGAATCACCAGGTGGTAGTATGCTTGGTTTTTTGGATAAGGGTGTTGTTAACAGGTAGAGTCTGATTCAGTATATCTCAGTTGGAGAGTCAAATTTTCAGCAGGGCAGATGAACTGGAATCCACTCAAATCCTGTAGAGACTTTTCTCTTCCTCAGTAACAACAATTCTCTAGAAGTTATAATCACTTGAACAGCATTCATTATTGATTTGGTGTTAATGAAGGCTGAGAATTTACTGAGCCCTTGTAGGTCTGAGAGCAAAAGAGGTGATATCCTTGCATAGCAGACCCAGGAACCCAAAAGATGAACTCTTAGAAAGCTCTTGAATGGTTCCTTAACCCAGTCTCCTTGAAGAGCTGTTCAGATTATAACCTAGCTAATTATTATTATTTTTGCTTGACTTCCTAAAACAAACAAACAGAGTTAAGGCTAATTGGATCACAGTGCTTAGACATCAGTATCAGAGAAGGAGACTTTCCCTATTTAACTTTTGGTATTTTTCTCTTGTCTTTGTGCGCAGACCAACAAATTTCTGATAAGAATTACAGGGTCTAGAACAACATGTTAAAGCCAGAAGACAATTTGATATTTATGAACTGTGAAACCCTGAGTATGTAAATAATCCACAGAAAGCTTTATATATCTTAATCCATGGGCAGGGAGTATCAAATCTACCTCAAAGGATTATAATAAGGATTATATAAATAATATAAGGGCTAATATATATAACATACATTAGCAATATATAGTCATGAGAAAACACAAATGGGTCAGCACAATCAATGGTACATAAAGCTGAGAAGATAGCTGTAGATATTGCCAACTTTCATAAAAAAGCATCACTGCGTCTTGTTGGAAACAGTTGGGGTTAACATTTCAGTATTCAGATTCTTCCCTCTCTGACTTTAGAATGATAGTATGGAGCATACCCTCTATATTATCTAGCACTGCCATGTTAATAATTCAATATTTTTTGAATATTAAGGCAGATTTTCCAAATACTACAATTGCCTTACATCCTTTCAGGTCAGGTTCTGCCACAAAATGAGTTTGAGTCAGGTCAGATTTTGCATTAACAAGTTACAAAAATGTGTTAAAAAGAGGATTGGGATTTCACAATTGAAGTCCATCTTACACGTTATAGAAGACAGTATGTTTTAAACACCTAGCAAACATCTGCCTATATCCTGTGAGTGTATCAAATGCTCATCCCTTCTTGCCCTTTACTCTCCTCTGCCCCCTAAAAATTGGCTCACTTCCCACTTTCCCAGGAGTGAGGGGTTCAATCTTATATAAAAACGCAGTATCTCATTACAAGTTCACACAATGTGTTGGACTGCTACATGCTTTTTATTCTGTAAGTTTCTTGCCATTTGATAGATACACTCCTCTTTCTCCTATCACCTCATGTTTCCCCCAATCTATGAATTTTTCTCTTCCTCACATGTTGATATTTAAAGCTGATGACTCTCAAATCTATCTGACATTTAAGGCAATAAATCAAAACACTAAACTCACTGCCTTGGGGCTTATTGCAACTCACAGTGATCCTCCAGGACAGAGTACAGCTGACCCCAAAGCTGTAAATATTTGTGAAAGCAGAAAGCCTCATCCTTTCCCCAAGGAATGGCTAATGGTTTTGAATCCCTGACTGTGTGGTTAACAGCCCAAGTCATAGCCCACTAACCTGCCAAGGATTCTATGAATACTAATAGGTGGAGTCAAAGTTACTAAGGAAATCCCCTAATCCCAATGCGACAAATCAGCTCTAAATCATGGGGACTCCATGTAAATCAGCATAGAATTGGAGGTAGAGAGGTTATATTTTGGGCTGCCAACTGCATACTTTATATTATTAAACAATATCTGTGCATTTATTATATGCATATTTATTGAGTTCTGGAAAAAAAAGATGAGACTTTCTACTCCGATAGCTATTTACAGCCTGGACAGTTATACCCTGTGTTCTAGGGTGGTTATGAGTCCACTTTTCCTCCAATGCAATGAGGTTGACGTTTTCGTGTTGGGTGCCAGAGAATTTTGAGTGGGGCACCAAGGAATTTTAACTGCCAAATAAACTGGCAGGCCTTTCCTCAGGGGCATTCTAGGTACACTAAAAATCCCAAACTTTTGGTCAGCAGTGGATCAAGATAACCAGCTGTACCACCTAAGAACAAAGCTTATAGAATCAGTTGAAGGTTATTTGGACAAGAACAATGTATGCACATCCACATATCAGTGCACATCTAAAATATATATGTATATAGCAGTAACTGATCTATGTCAATTTCAGCACTGGTTGTGTAGGGGTGGGGTCAAGTCTCTCAATCTGGACATAGCCAGTGAGACCTCTATGTGGGCATGAATTTCTCTGAGAATTCTGGAAATCTCATGATATTTCCCCCATGGAGGTGAGAGACTAGAGACTCAGTCCCTGGGAGATGCTGACAAAACAAGATGGCAGCATAGTCCCTGAGTCCTAGGAACTGGAGGTTCCAGAGGAGAAGCCACAGTGACTTACCCTGATGGAACCAGATCTCTGAAGCCAGAAAAGCCTGAGAGACCCCCGCCAGCGCTGAGATACTTCTATCACCACTGGATACTGCTGATGGACCCTGAGCCCTAAAAATGAGGAGCCATGGGGAGACCCCTGCCAGTACCAGGATGCTTCTACTACTGCTGGATACACAAGATTCTGCACTCACTGACCCATGATTGCCCTGGTGTCATTGTACGTGCTTCATGAGTCAGAAGGAGACCTTATAGACTGGTTTGGGACATATCTGCTAATATCAGACTTAAGACCTTAGACTGGACTGGGTTGGGATGCTTTCTCAGTGTTCCATTCCTCTTGTATATAAGCCTTTTCCTTATATCCATATGCGCGTTTATGGATTTGTTTCTCTAGTCTACCTGGACTAACACAATACATATGCATATTTTATACATATGCATGCATTACTTGTGTACCTAGGTATTTTTCACCTTAATAGTACAGGCCCATATTTACCTGCCCTAGTGGGGAGGCAGAAGAAGTGCTAACTCCCTTGCCTTTAAAATCTTCTTCCTTGAAGGGCAACTCATAAAAAACATTCAATGGATATTTAAAACAGTTTAGGCATCATAATAGGTTCTATTCTGGGTCACTTTGCACAGCCAAATTGTTTTTTTGAGTCTATTAACAATGTCATGCTGAGCAATTTAATAAACACAATCAGGGGTAAAGCCTGTTAATTTTGCTGTACTGGTTTGAAAAATAATCCTCATGTCGATCTACTCATGGCTATAAGCGCGCTTGCTTAATTAGGGAATCTTTAAGAATAACTTCTGCATGTATGATAGGGATCTTTTATTCGTGGGTGACAGAGCCTATTTTGCAGTTTCTATTCACACCCAAATTGTTCTTGATGAACAATTCAGGCATCATTTGTGTGGGCCTCCCACACTCAGAGTAGGTTAATAGCCAATGTCACCTTCACTGGGCTATTCTTTGGGTAGAGACCATTAAGGGAAATAGCTGTTTCAGTGAGTGGCATATTGAAGTTCAAGCCCAGAGCTCTGTCTGCTGCTGGTTCCAATAACCCTGACCATGGCTCAGTGAGGAGACGACACACATGCCGTCTTCCAGGTGTAAATGAAAGAGTATCTGGCCATGAAGCTGGCACTTGGGAAAGACAGAGGCCTGGACTCATCCAAAAGAGGCCGAAACAGAATGCTGACTTGTCATCATCCAAACTGCATCTTCTACGAACCCCTCTACCCACCAGCCGCTCGTTTCCTGCTGAAGCTACCAGGCTAATATCAACCAGCATTTCGTACTTCCCATTAGCTCTCCACTCACCCTTGTTCATGAGTTTATTAGTTCTGGTTTGGAAGCTTGCCTGTGAGCTAATTTCCTTGCCCTGAGTTTATTACTTGGTAATATCTGTGCACATGAAGTGGGATGTTAGAGTTAAATACTAGGGAAAACGTTGCCTCTCCCCATGGACTTGGTACATTTATTTACTCAAGTGAATAATAAGAATGATCAAATGGGCCACATTTTCTTCTTAATTTTGGCTTCCTGGAAGCTCAGAACAAAATATGCAGGTTGATTGTCAGTCTAAAAGGTTAGTTTAAGTCCTGTTTGTTTGTGTTTTATTTATTTCTCCTCCCATGTCTGGGTGGCTGTCGAACAGATTCCTTTCCCTGTTCTAATTCCATATTTTCGACCACCTCCCTCTTGGTGTGTCATACTGTAGTGACATCCTTGTCACTGAAGTGACAGAAGCTGGGCCACCGCTATTTCAAATACTAGCAGGGTCTGCCCTGTCACTTCTAGACTAAGAGAGACCAGGAAGAAAGGTCTGCAATTTATGTCAGACAACTAACCAATGCAAACCCCATGGATCCCAAGAGCCTGGTACTGTGCAGAAGAAGAATCCCCTAGGTTGATAGACACCCAAAACACACAAGAGTGGATTTGAGCACACTAACGATTTTGACAATGGCAACACTTTTAGGAGGGGGCTACTTTTATTCTGTTGTACACAGGCTCACTATCAGTCAGAATCAACCGTGACGGCTCCCAACAACATAACAATATCTTATTTTAACTCATTCATCCTCCCCACCTCCATTTCCAGAACTGGATTCATGGTACTCCTTTATATACATTGAAGTAAGTGTGTGTGTGTGTGTGTATGTGTGTGTCACAAAGGATCTTGCAATGAAATCTAAGATCCTTTGTGGAAAGAGGCAAGGTCTCAATAAAGAGTAAGCAAGCAATGACTTTGCACCATGAAGAGATCGACATAGAAGGACAGGGAGGGACGAAACCCAAATTAGACTTTGTAACCAACTATGGGGGTGTTTTCTGGGAATGATGGAAGGAAAGAGATGTGAGGAGACCAGAGACATAGAAAGAAAGAGAGGAAAAAATCAGTCACAAGGGAAAGGTTTTCACTGTAGTTAATACCTGCTGCTTTTTGAATGAGTGAAATCTTTCATTCAATGTATGAATTTTCTGCTATATAAAAGAATTCCCCTCTGCCATGCAAACCTTTTGTAATTTCTGCTGCAACAGAAGCCTGGGATTTATTTATAGTACATGAATATAAGGATGGTTTCTGCAATTTAGCAGGGCTGGCAATTGAGAGGAGATGGCAGTTCTAAAAACTTTAGGATTGTTAAAAAAATGATGAGGGGGTGGAAGAAAAGACAGCACTGTAAATTTTCCAGTGCATGACGTAGAACTTGTGCTATATCCTTCTCTTCTTTTTCTCTTCTATTTTTCCTTCTCTTTGCTTCCCCCCTTCCTCCCCCTCTCCTTGCCTCTTCTTCATCTTTCTCTTTTCTTCTCCAAATGTGATCAATTGTCTTTTATGTGTCAGTCACCATGTTAGGCAAGAGACTTATCCAAGTAATCAAGAGAGGTAGGCTTCTGGCATCAGAGATGGGACATTTCAGTAGATAACCAAAGCACAAAAGCTTGTGTGATCATGAAGTGACAATGGGACTAGGTACTAGAAGTTCAACAAGTAATCAGATAGACATGATTAAGACAAAATGGAGACCACCAAACCACCTATAAAATAATTAATCCTTCATAGAAGGGCCACACAGAAGGGATGATATATCTAGGAGGCAGAACTGCATTGATGAGGCACTTGAGTTCTGTTCTTGAGTTCTTTAATATTTCTTCCCCTTATGATTATAGTTTACATCTCACTTCATTAATCTTGTTGGACCTGCATATGTTCATTTGTTTACTCAAGATTGCTTGATGCATGGAATCTAAGATAGATAACTCTCCAGAAATTGCAACTCAAGGAGTAGTGATTCCCTGAGGGTACAGGAGAAGGAGAGGAATGGGGGAAGATGGGTAGCTGATAACTGTTGTCCGTACCCTAGAAAGGGTACCCTGAAATGGTCCCCCCTTTCTATTCTACTATCTCTCCACCCTCCCAGTATCATCACTCCCACCACTAGTCCTGATGGATCATTTATCCTAAATTATCCATGTTCCTGATTTCCCCTGGTCTAGCTGGATTTGTCTGGTAGACTTGGGATCATGATAGTGGGTGGGAGGAAGCATTTGAGAACTAGAGCAAAGTTGCACATTTCATTGTTAATACACTGTACCTTGACTGGCTTGTCTCTTTCCTGCAACCCCTCTGTAAGAGGATGTCGCTACACCTATTGATGGGATTTGGGTCCCCAATCTGTATACCCTCCTTAATTATAATGATAAACTTTTTAGTTCTTTGATGCCCGATACTGGAACCTTTGAACCCCTTGTGGTCACACAGGCTGGTGTGCTTCTTGCATGTGGGCTTTGTTATTTCTGAGCTGGATGGCTGCTTATTTACTCAAGCATTTAAGACCCCAGATGCTATATCTTTTGATAGCCGTGCACCAGCAGCTTTCTTCACCACATTTGCTTATGCACACATTTGTCTTCATTGATTGTGTTGGGAAGATGAGCATCATGGAATGCCAATTTAAAAGAAAAGAGTATTCTCGCACTGAGGAAGTACTTGAGTGGAAGTCCAACACCCATCTGCTGTCCTAATTCTAACCCTATATGTATATGCACCTTGATCTATTTCCCCATCAACATATATAAATAAATGCAGTTAAGTATTTAAACCTCTATAAATGCCCTTTTCTTGAATGCTAGTCTATGATACCCCACAGCAAAAGTGAAGGTGTGGCTCCCAAGGCTGCACTAACCCCGAACTGAGTGGGACAGAGACACTAACATGGGAATGCTACTGGGAAGCATGCTGCATCTTTCAGCAAACTCTCTCCAAAAAGTGCCGCAGGCAGACTTTCCAAGTTCTCCTTTATCCTTTCCTTCTCTATCCCCCAGGTCTATAGGATCACATTACATTTTTTCTTCACAAAGTTTTTCCTCAGAAAATATCGTGCATGTATAAGCATGTATAAACATGAAAACAGATCAAAAACATCTTTGAAGAAAGAATCTTTGAACAAAGAATCACAGCTATCCAGTGATTCCAAAAACCTCATTGACACTCCCAGATAATGTTGTTGTTGTTGTTGTTGTTGTTGTTGTCAGGTGACATCAAGTCAGTTCCTACCTTTATTGATCCTATGCACAATGAAACAAAAGAGTGCTGGCTCCTGCACCATCTCCAGAATGGTTCTTATTCATAATCCCACTTCCGCAAGCAAGATTCAATTCATCTAGGTAAGGGCCTGCCCCTCTTTGCCAACCCTCTGCTTTACCAGGCATGATGTTCTCCAGGAACTGATCTCTCCTGACAATATGTCTGAAGCATGTAAGAGGAACATTATCATTGAATAATTCATTTACCCTGGTTCCCTAATTTTTCACAACCTGGAAAAAAACAATCACACATAAATCATCTTTTTCATTTCATGATTCTAGAGTCAAATGCAAACACTGTTTCTTAAATTTTAGTGCTACATTGTTGTGGTGCTAAATGGTTATTCCATGTGTAAATTTTTCTTTGATCTCCAAACACATATTATTACATCAAAGAGTAATCGTTGTTCATGAATACCTCTCTATTGCAACAGATCACATGCAAAAACATCTTTGAAGATTCACCATTCACCATCATTAACACTTCAACTGCAGAACTATGTATATAATTTTAGAGTAAAGCATGCAGTGCCCTCTTAATTGGCTTTTCCGCTCCACAATTCAGAGTACTTTAATTAAACAAAATTGAATATCCATTATCACCACCAAAAGAGACCTAAAAGTTCTACTATTTCCTTCTGTTAGGTTTGAACTAGTGGCAATAGTAGCAAAACTTTAAATCTTAACATGATTAAAAGCAAAATCTTGCTCCTAGGGAGATTGCTTCATCGCAAGTCAATATTTGATTTTTAAAGCCATGTAGTTGCATTATTAACTCAAATGACAAATAAATCAAATCTAGGATTTTATTTTTAAGTCAGAAGAGAAAGGTTGTGGCATTTGCGCTGGCACCAAAAGAAGCAATGGCTGTTTGTCCTTAATTAAGAGGCAAACACTGATAATCCATCTTTATCAATGGAATGGAACATGAGCCTGAAAAGCCACTAGATTTAATCTAAAATGGAGTGCTGAGATTTTCCAAAATCTCTTACATATTATCTCAGTGTAGGACTATTTTTGATAATCTTGTTCTAAGGCTAAGATCAATGAGAACTTTAAGAAGGATTTAGTGGTGATGATAGGATTTTCTTCCCTTGAAAGTTACCACACTCAAGAAAAAAGTCTTTAATGGGAAAGAATTTTAGAAACTTTACATGACACCATATTACAATAGATGTTTGAGACTTAAGTTTTCAAAGGCTCTAATATATAATTTTCAGGGTAGTAATATTAATACAATGCTGTAGTCAAGCTACCTAAAGAACCCAGTGACTGCTATTCCAGGTGTCCCCAATTGAAATGCAATGCAATTGTGCACAGGAAGTTTGTAATCATAAGTTGATTTTAAGCCACCCCGAGAGTCACATTCAAAATGTACTAGAATAACTTACATTTTAAATATCTTTTTTCTTTCATTTGTAGATTTCTTCAATTCGGGGTTCTATTCAAAGGAGCCTGTGGATTAAACAGATGTATCAATAGTGACCATGGAAACCAGATCCAGGAGGGAAACCAAACCTGCTGCCTTTTGGAAGTTACCTGGCTGTGCTCAATGTGCGATCAGATGACTAGCTGCTGCTTCTATTTGATAGAAAGCGATTGCAAACAAATTGGCCGTCTTTCCAGGTGAAAGTTAAAGTATTTTTCCCAGATGTAGAGTCAGCAACCCTTACTTCAAGACCCTCATATTGATCGTTACCACTCCTGGAACTCTCAGTGGGGAGGTTGCACTTCGGTGTCAGCAGTGACCATCAATACTTTACAATTTTACAGAACAAAATGTGACTAAGTCACAATCTAGGCCGCCAAAGGAAACTAAAAAGACCAACCAAACCCACTGCCATGAAGTCAGTTCTGACTCTCAGTGCCCCTACAGGACAGACTAGAAGCTCCTCTATGGATTTCCAGGCCTGTAGCTGTGTGTGATAGTAACCTCTGTCTTTCTAATATGTCAAAGATGGTGATTATCGTTTAATTGGCCTGCCTCTGAAGGAGTAGGATCCTACTCCTAAAGGGGAAAAGACAGTTGAGTGTAAATCACACAGCCACTGAGGTTCAGATAAAAATGAAGAATATTGCAAGTGAGTACCCCAATCAAAAAGCGATGTGGTACTATCTTATGTGTCCGGTATTATTTAATATTTTTCATTAATATGCAAAACGTTTTTCTTATAAAATTTAGTTCTGTGTACTTCTTTTAATGTACTTTTATTATTAACTGTTTGAAGTACTATTAGTAGTAATGAGGTGCATTATTTTTATGAAATAGTGAACTACTTTTTGGTATACAATTCTTTTTATATTTATATTATATTTATATAATTTAGGGCAATTATTTGAGTCCAACCACTGACTACAAAGATGGGCACACACCCACATGTGTGTATATGAAGGTAAACTTTCCATAGCGAGAGGTTACTTGACCTCTTCCAAAGTGTCAACAGTGCATCGCTATAGAGTTGATTCTGACTCAGAGAGACCACACATTTTTATGGAATCAGATAGCCTCATTCTTCCTCACCACCACACCTAAACATGGCTGGTGGATTTGAACCACAACTTGTGATTAGCAGAGTTATCAGATTTCTCACTGTTCTATTCTGCATGCATGGAGTAGCCATGACTCATCACAGCAAATGTGCATTTTATGTGTGTGTGTGTTTACAGACAATTTCTGAATTATGATGCATTTGAGTTACTGCACTTATGCCTCTTCTAATATACATTGTATATAAGTTATCAGTGCCATTGTTGATATGAATTTCATACAGTGTTGCAGCGTGGAACTTGATTGCATCGTATCTTCTTCAGTGTTAACTCACAGATGTTCAATGTTATGATTTACTGTTCAAAATACTACCAGCTCTAATAATAGTAATAAAAACAAGACTAATATGAATAAAAAGACTAATATGACTCAACTTATGTCAGGACTGACTCAGAATGGAGTCATTGCAACAGAATCTTTTGCAAATTGAGACAATGTGTGTGTGAGTGTGTCTTTTTACATGTACATAGTTAAATTGTGTTAAGCTACTTCATTATGATTGAAAGGAGCCTTCATTTGGAAAGCCTTTTCCTTTTCTAATACCATTTTAATTCCATGATTATATCAAAATATTTTATCAAGAAAGTCACTTGTATGTTAACACAATTAAATCTTTTGTTCTTACTCATTTTCTATTTCCAAAAATTCAATTGCCAGGAACAAAAAAGAAAAAAAAAAGTGTAAGTTGTTTTTTTCTTAAGGAAGCCTGGGCAACCCTCAACTCTATTTACTCTTCTGTTTTCTGGTTGATTTGCCCTCCCATAAAGAGGAATGTTCCCAATCCCTTCGCCTCAAATGCTTCTCCATTTTCTTGTGTTATTACTCTCACTTTACTTTCCTTGCTAACTTTTCATCTGTTCTCCTCCCAATACTGCCTCATTATCAGACCAAAGCCTTTCCCGCCCTATTTTTCTTGCAGTGACTTTGCTGAAAACCTGAACTTTCTCTGCTCTGCATTCCAGTTAATCTTCAATTTTCGGACATATGGTAGGAACGGCTCCAGTTCACTCACTAATCTAAATTATCAGAATATTTCAAGCTAAATAAGTATGCATGTCCAGGCCTCAGCAACCCTTAAGGAAACAGAAAACAATGCATATGTTGGTATTTTAGATTTCATTAGCAGTAGTATTTACACTTATGAGGAGTATTGGAGAATGAACAGCAACTGTCAGGAATCTACTGAACAAGTTTGCAAACGTAATTGTGTTTAATGCAAACAGCATCACACTAAATACACAAGCCTGTAATCTGGGATTTTCTTTAGGGTCAAGATGAGAAATTTGTCATTCATTGGCTGCATTCTATATACATTTTAAACAAGATACTCAAGAGCATTTGTATATTATACTTTAGTAGATTTGGTTTCATTAACTCAGAATTTTTTGACTCCTGTTGGAGAAATGGCTCCTTTTAGAGGCGGTGGTTATGCACTTTGCTGCAGTTGCTTCCTTCCCTTAGTCTTTTATAACCTCCCGAATGCCAGTCGTTTAAATTCCCCACGGAGTCCTAATAAGCATGTGTTTCAAAGTCTGAATCCATCTCTTTTTTGTGATTCAGTACATCTACTTGATCAAAACACTCTGGCAATTTTAGTCTCTGGATGAGAGATTGAAAGCAGTTTTCTTTAAAGATATTGTAAATCTTTTAGCTTTTGTAAGCCATGTGGTCCATGTCATCACATATTAACTATCATGTGGTAACCCCAAAGAAGTTGCTATTGTTGGTTGTGAGGAAACTTCTGCATGCAAGTGACCCCCATACACAAAAGAGAAAAACATGCTTGCCTTGTGTGGCAGTCATGTGCTTATGTTAATTTTATAATTGAAATGTAGGGGTGGAGTCTGGCCTGTTAATCTGGAGATAGCCATTGAGTAGCCGATGAGGCCTCTGTGTGGGCATGGCTTTCACCTGAGACTCCTGGGAAATCTCGCGGTATTTCCCTCGTGAAGATGAAAGGCTATCTTCCCCAGTTGTTGGGAGTTAGTTTTTCAGAGATGATTAACCACAGGCAACACAGAATGGCGGCGGCTGGGAGGCTGGAGTAACCGGTAGAGAGACCACACGGCTTAGCCCTAATGAACACCGACCTCTGAAGCTGGAGCAGCATGCTGTTGATGGACCTGAGCCGTGGAAGCGAGGAGCCATAGGGAGACCCCTGCCAGCGCCAGAATTCTCCACCCACTGACCTGTGACTTCCTGAGTTGGAAGCAGACTTTATAGACTGACTTCGGGCATATGGGTTATTATTGGACTTATGACTTTGCACTGGACTGGATTGGGATGCCTTCTTAGGGTCACATTTCTTTTGTATATAAACCCTTTCCTTAAAACTGTATGCATGTCTTTGAAATTTATTTCCTCTACTCTATCCGGACTAACACACCTTGTGACACCACTGTGATCGACTGCTGATCAGAAAGGCCGTTGGCACCCATAGGGTCTTTGTTGAATGAAAGATGCTCAGCATCATAGGAGGAAGCCTCTGTAGGGAGGTTGAGTAGCAGCTGCATGTGTGGTCTGCAGGACTGCATGGATAGCAAGAACTGAACCTCAGAACCATCAAAGCCTTCAACATAGTCAGATACTATGTGAACAGCTGGTCAGATTACAATAAAACTTTATTAACTAAAACACCTTTGTGAAGTAGGTTTGACTTGCAAAGGAATGGTATGATAAACGACATTTTTACCAATAGTTTGCCAAAGTGTTTTGCCCAGAATCATTCCTTATAAAATGTCCCTAAAGTGAGATCATTTGATCTAATGACTTTTGAGAATAAAACAGAAGCCTGATAAAAATTCTCAGGAGCATCTTAAATTGTTTGTAAAAGTCTGCTATCAAGAAGGCATCAGCAAGCTATTTACCTTTGAATCATATTATATGATGTGATTTTAATTGTCACTTCTAATGTCTCAAAGACCACCTGCTGCAGTGAGATGAATGTGAACCAATTCCTTTGGAATAAACTTTATGTGCTCCTCATTTCTTTTATTATTCTATCCCTATACACTAGCATGTTGTCCATTGTTCTTATTTCTAGGTGCCATTAAAGTTGGTTCTGAACTCATAGTGACTCTACTCAGGACAGAGAAAATATGGCTCAGTCCTGGGCCATCCACACAATTGCTGTCATTTGTGAGCTGATAGAATCCTTCAATGGTTCCCATTGAGGCTTAGATGTTGTCTTCCAGTTTTGCAGCTTGAGAAAGGTAAAGTATGTTCTTCCCTAAATTTAGTTTATTTAAATTCTAGGCCTTTTGCCCATTTTACTCTAACACTTTATTTTGTATTCTTGAGCTGTCTTTTGACATTTTCCAGTCAACTCTCCACTTCACCACACCTTCCAGGTGCTTTTGATAGTCTTTGTTCCAGGGTAAGTTCTAAAGGTCCTTCTGGCAGCCATTCTTTTTTTCAGGCATGATGATTTTGGTATCATCCCATGACTCACTTACTCTTTGGGTCCTTAGTGTTCCTGATACCAAATCTAGTATGTTGAAGTCTCATAATTTCCCTGTAGGACAGAGCCAAATTGCCTTACAGGGACTCCAAAGCTGTAAGCATTTGCAGAAGCAGGTTGCTGCCAAGCAGTTGATAGATTTTTAAAAATCTGACCTTTCTATAAGCAGTGGAATAATTTAACCCCTATACAACCCAGGCTTCACTGTTGTTAACATAGTCTCTAAATTCAGATGAAATATACTCAAGGTGGTGCCTGGATGATGTTTTGGGCTAGTTGTTTTACTGCTAAATCAAAGTTTGTGGTTCAAGACCAACAGCCAGTCTGTGGGAGAAATATGAGCTTTCCTATGTTCCTAAAGATTTATAGTTTCAGAAACACCACTGAATATTTTCACGGGGTTGCTAC
>PVJH01030265.1:0-25026 GCA_004026705.1 Nesogale talazaci
ACCACCACCACCACCACCACCACCACCATATGGAGTTTGTTGATAATGTTTTAAAATTAGGGATTTCCCCTAGAACCCTGGATTTCGGGTTTCTTGGAAACCTACATTTCTCTGAGGCCCCGGAGGCCACCTCCTCCAGATGGCGCCACCAGAGCCTCTTGCTCATTGACTTTTGCTGCTTGACCCTGGGGAATCTTCCAGGTGATCTAACCTACCTCCTTGCAGCCTCCATATGCAAATGCTCCCCCTCCCTCAAATTCGGAGGATTGGAAGGAGCAGAAAAAAAAGACAAGTGGGCATGGGGCACCGAAGGAAGCCATGGGAAAAATGCCTTCAGGGGTTTATTATTACTGTCACAAAAGAAGAAAAAATATGTATACATTGTTGAATGAGAAATGAACTTTGAAGAGTGCCAAGTCTCTGTCTTTTGGCTTTCCCCGCCTCATGGACACACCATGGCATCTAAACCGTTATGATTCATCTCTCCAGGAATAGAAGAACAAGGGACACATGGGGTCGGGAATGGTATTTATATATAATTTTGGGGGGGGGGCATCACTGCCCTCTGGTGGGAGTAGAGTTTTTATGTTGAGAAAGGAAATCTTTGTAAACTTGTACCCAAACCACAATAAGTTAGGAAAACACAGCGGCAAAGTCTCGTCTTCAGATCAGCGGCAGCAGCACCACCTGGAAGCTTGCAAGCAGTGCCGAGACTCGGCCCCAGCCCGGCGCTCTTGGGCCCGTATCTGTAGATCTGTCATAATGTCATCGGGTTTGGAGCGAGAAACCATGGGCGCAGACCGCCAGGCTGAGAGCAAGCAACCACTTGAGGAGTAGCCTCAGTGGGATGGAGGGACAGCAACGGCCCCAAGTATCTGAGCTGTCAGTCAGGGACACAGGGCCGGGCACATTCCCTTCTGCTGGGCGGGAGGCCGCTGTCAGTCGGCGCTGACGGGATGGCACCATCACCAACAGAGTGAATGATGATGATGATATAATTTCATGTTCTCAGTAGCTCCTTGGACCGGAGAGTTTATTCTCAGGCTCGGTGATTTACTTGAGAGCTCATGGCCAACAGGCGTCCAAGCTGGCCTTCACACTCATTTCCCCCCTCTCAGCTCCTGCCTCCCTTGGAAAGACAGCATCTGGATGGATCGCCTGCTGGGAGTCTTGGGAAGCCCCTGTGAGACCCACGGTCCCCCAGAGGGGTAAGACGGGCCTGCAGAGCAGGTGGCTTCTCCCGCTGGCCCTCAATTTCCCTTCCTCCTCTGGCACAGGGCAGAAGGCTTGGCAGACAGTAGGGGCTCTAAGGGGAAGAGTGCAAGGGAGTGAGGTAGGAGGAAGGAGGAAGCTCTCAGGTATAGCTTTCGTACCTACTCCAGCCCCTGCCCTGGGTGAAGGTTGTTTTTTCAAGTAGTACTTGAGAATAACAGATGTAAAACTTAAACATGCAAGAGCTTATTATTGATCATGTTCAAACAATAAGAGAGAGAGAGAGAGAGAGAGAGAGAGAGAGAGAGAGAGAGAGAGATTGCAGCTGGTGGTGTTTGGAAGGTACAAAGATGTCAGGTGTCTAGTCTCTTGACATGTCTCTCTCTCACTGGCACAGAATGGTGGCTAGAAACCATCGCGATACAGTTCATCAGGAACAGAGGAGGAGAGATGCATGGGGCAGGAGAGAGGAGGGGGAAGAGGATCTTTATGTTAAGAAAGAAAATCTTTTACATCTTCCTGGCCTGGGAAATGCAAGGTATTTGTTTCTTTTTTTTTTTTTTTTCGTTTTGGTTTTCAGCATTTGTTCTATCTCCCGCTCAGGTCTCCCCGATTCAGGACTGCATCATAGTAAGGAAAAAGGAGGGGGGAGGTAGTGGGGGACACTTGGCAGTCGCTGTCCCACGTGGGGACATCGGATCTCTACTTGAGTCCTCCTGGAGCCTGAGCGGGTTCTCCCAGAGCTGGAATTCAGCTTTGTTCCGGGAAGGAGAAGCTGCCCCTCCTCCCTCTGCCCGGGAGGGCTTTCCTAGCACAGGGAACGTGCCCAGGGCCTGTGATTGCAGCAAGGCGGTTGGAGAGAATCCAAGTATCTGGAGACAACTGGACCACAGTGCCACCCAGGCTGGACACCTGTTAGAGACTATATTTAGGACAGGACATCTTGGGACAGGGAGGAGAGAGAAGCGAAGGAGAAAAAAGAAAAAGGAAAGACACAGCCTAGCAGCCACTATGGTGCACCAGAGCCGTGCCCTGGACTGCTCCTTCCGGGAGCTCTGCGGTGAGGCAGCCTGCGGTTGAAGAGAACTTCTGCGCATGTGACCATGGAACTGCTACCTGGCGGGCTGGGACAGACGCCTGTCCCAAGTAGGCCCGAAGGCCTCTATCTGAAATATAGGCTTCTGAACGTGTTGAGTGGGGGCCCCCTGGTGAAATCCAGCCGCCCTGCCTTCGATTCAGTCCTGTCCCTGTCGGTCAAGAACACCTCCTCTTCCTCCCAACCCTGCGGTGAGCAGTCAGCCCCGTGCTTAAGCTGCTGTGCCACCACGACGGACTCAGGAGCCCACTGCTCTCTCTCTCTCTCTCTCTCTCCTTTCCCTGGGGGGTGGGGAGCAGCGATTACAATGATTACAAGGAATGTTGCTGTGGATGACACTCCACCCTCTCCCTCCCTGCCCTGTTGAAATCCTAGGCCCTATGCCATTGACTGAAGTCCCATTTGGGAATACGGTTTTCTTATGCTAATGAGGCTGTATCAGCATCAAATCATCCCACCAATTAAAAAGAGTCCACTGTCATCTAGTCAGTTTCAACTCAGAGAGAGTCTATAGGGCAAGTTAGAGGTGGTCCCTTGGTGGGGCTGGTGGGTTTACAGCATGATCTTGTGCCACCCAAGTTCAGCACAGACCACCACCCCCAGCCCCCCAAAACAACACGCCCAAACTCACGACTCACAGTGACCGTAGGGGGCAGGCGAGAGTGACCGCGAGTCTTCCCAGGAGTAGACAGCGTGATCTGTCTTTAGGACTCTGGGTCTCATCTTTTTCGCTTGCTTTGCGGACCTGGTGCGCAGCAGCCCAGTGTGTAACCAGCTCACCCCTGGGGCGCCTTAGGGTTCGGTGTGCCTTAAAGCGGGTTACTTTTGAGAGATAAAAAGAGCGGTGAGATTTGGCCCAGAGACAAGCAAGCACACCTTGAGGAAGACGAGCACCGGCGCAGGGTTCTGCCAGTTTACAGCACCAGCAGAGAGCTTTCCCTCGAGCCGTGCCTTGGACCCAGACTTCCAGCCTCCTGTTCGATGAGCACTCGTCCATTAATGGCTCAGTGCTCAAAAGTCACCAGAAAGTTGGAAGTCGGAACCCACCCAGAGGGGTCTCCAAAGGGCCTGATCATCTGTTTCCGAAAAGTTGCCTCTGCCCACCGGGCCCTGGGAGCTGGGAATAATTCTGCAGCAATGAGCAACAGCGAGAAAAATGTCTTTCCTTTGAACCCACACCCTTTTCCTGATATTTCTGTTACCAAAGCACTAGGAAAGTGGAAAACAACAAACCCCAAACCCAAACGTTAACCCTCATTGTCATTGACTTGAATCCGACTCCAGTCCACCGTCTAGACAGAGTAAAACAGCAAGCGTGGGTTCTGAGTTTTATCTCTCCGGGAGCACAGTCTCGTGTTTCTCCTTATGAGAGGCTGGCAGGTTTGATCTGCTGACCTTGTGGCTGGTAGCACACTGGTCCCTAGGGCTCCCAGTGAAAGGAGATGGGTAGGATTCATCAGCCACGCTGCCAGAGGTATAAACAAAGCTCTTTTTGTAACTTTAGGAAACTGAGCATAGAGAGCTGGTTTTCTCAAAACAATTTTCTCAAAACCTAAAAATAGCTCAGCGGGTTTTATTTTACTTATTAAAATAGCCGGTATTCACAAGCAACTCATCCCGCCACAGGGGTTCCTCAACGTGCCATAGAGATATTAGTGATGACTGTTTAAACCCTAGACACATGGTCTTGAAGCCTAATACAAGAGAATTACAGGGTACAAAACATTGATACAAATGAGACTCACGTGTGACTGCAAAATGAACCTAACGGCCCCCAAAGTTTAATTGATCGTGCTAAAGCTAAACTAACAGTTTAATACTTCCTGAAAAATTAAAGCTCTCAGTTATGAAAAACCACAAAGGTTTCAGAGTAATACTTCGGAGGCACTGACTGACTGAAAATTGCAAGTTTAAGCCTACTTTCAAGAATGTATGCAGGTGGGATAGGAGTTTGACAACATGACCAGGTTCTGTGTGGCCGCCAGGTTCCTGAGCGCAGTACAGACTCAGAGTAGGGGTCATTTTAGTTTATGAATGGGACGTTTTCGTAACCTTTCCCGACTTACTCATCAGGCAATGAGTAAGTGGCTCTTAGTGGTGCAAACATACAAGAGTTCATAGAAACATGGATCACTTACCCTGGGGAGCCCCTTGGGCTGGCGCGGAGCCTCAGGCCACAGGTTGCAAGTCTACTCCGACAAGCGGGTCTCGTCTACATCAGGGCTTCTCTTCTGGTGGAAAGCTTGACATTGTCAAAGCTTTCATCTTGCTTGAATCCCCAAACAGTGGTCATGGAAACGGCAGCCAAGCCATCAAAGGATGGATTGTACTGCACCGCGGCACAGACTGCTTTCACGTGTGGAAGAGCAGGGATCCCTTCCCTCTACAGAGCAGCGCTGTCCGTCTTTTCCTTCCTACTCAGCTCTTCTTCCTGCTTGATTATGGTCATTAGCATGTACTGGCCCTGGTTGGGTGATTCAGACTCATGGGGGGTCCTTTGGGGGTCAGAAGAGAACTGGGCTCCAGAGGGTTTTCAATGGACGATGTTTTGGAGGTAGACCGCCTGGCTTTTCTTCAGCGGTGCCAAGGGGCTGACTCGAACCTCCAAACTTTGGAGTCTGTAATCTTCTGTTAGCAGCTTGTTTGCACCACCCAGAGATTTGTCATTACCACCTTAAACTTCCTTTCTTCATCTTCCTTTCCTTCCAGCTTGCCTCCACAATTTCCTTCTCTTTCCAATGAATCTTCTCAAAAGGGCACACTGCGTTGGTTTAAAATCAGAAAAGGTGTGCATAAGGGAGGGATCCTTTCTCCACTGTTATTCTCTCTGTATGCTGAGCAAATCACCTGAGAACTGGACGACAGGAAGAAGAATGTGGCACCGGGATTGGAGGAGCTCTTATTACTAACTTCCCATATGCAAATGACACAACCCGGCTGGCTGAAAGTGGAGGGAACTGGAAGCACTTGCTGATGAAGAACACAGCTTGCAGCCTTCAGCTCCCTGTGAAGAAAGCCGAAATCCTCACCACTGGACCGATAGGGTGAATACGATAAAGGGTGAAAAGCTTGAAGTTGTCAAGGATTTCATCTTGCTGGAATCCCCTATCAGTGGTCATGGAAACAGCCAAGACATCAAAGGATGCATTGCACTGCATTGCTGCACAGACTCTTGCACGAGTGGAAGAGCAAAGGGTGTCGCCTTGACGAGCTAAGGTGCCTCTGACCCAGGCCATGGCGTTTCCAATTGTACATGCATGTGAGAATTGGACAGTGGATCAGAAAGACTGAAGAAGAATGAATGCATTCAAATCATGGTGCTGGTGAAGACTATTGAAAGTATCCTGGACTGCCCAAAGAACAAATGAACAATCAATCAGATAAGTCTTGGAAAAGTACAACCATAATGGTCCTTAGAAGGATAAAGTATAAGACTTGGTTGCATGTGCTTTGGACACGGTACCTGATGTGACAGCTAGATTTTTGTGTGCCAGCGGGGCTCCTATAAGAAGGTATAGGTGGAGTTTGGCTTGTCAATCACCTCACAGCTTGATGACCGTCTTGGGAGGTGCTGCCGAGGTTAATGGTGCTCTGAAACTGGGCCCTCTCTCTTCCTGCCTTTACCTTCTTGTTGGCTTCACCTCACAGCAACCCGTAAGAAAAACTGTGCTGAGCTATAGAATGGCATCTCAATTGATAGTATATACACAGTGCATATTGAGAGTGTACAAATGAATAAGCTTGGATGTATGCACACGTCCATCAAGTCACCATTGTAATCAAGGGAATGAACATACTTGGATCAGTCACTCCACAAGTGTCCATTTAGACGTCTTTCTTCCTGATCCCCCAACTGGCTCCCAAGTCTGCAGTTAGAGTCCTTATTTAGTGCTGCACAGCAAATGACCCCCATGGGTACTGGTTTAGAACAGCAACCATTCCCTGTTGTTAAGTGACTTCTGGTGACTCCGATTTATGAGCAACAGAACAAAACAGGGGTCAGCCCCACGCTGCCCTCACAGCAGGGGGAGGAGATATTTGAGTCCATTGTTGCAACCACTGTGCCATTTCATGTCATTTTGTTCACCTTCTGCTTCGCCAGGCAATGATGTGCTTCTCCAGGGACTGCTCCCTTCTGATAGCATCCCAAATAGCTGAAAGGACGTTTCTTTCACCAGCCTGGCTTTAAAGGAGCATTCTGGCTGTATTTCTTCTAAGACTTTTATTCATTCACTTTTTATTTTCTTCTGTAGTTCAAGAATCTAGGCGTCCAGGTGCCTCTGCCTCAGGGGTCTCTCCACGTTATAAACAGGGTGCTGAGCAGGGCTGCAGTCCCCTTTCACAGCTTGACTGGGAGAAACTATGCTTCCAAGCCTGGTTGGTGGCAAAATTAGTTTCTCATAAGCTGTTGGGCTGAGTGAGGGCTTCTGCTCCTCATTGGCTGTTGATTGGAAATTTCTCCTGGCTGTTTGTCACTGGGGCCTTTCCTGAGGGCAGCTCAAAACAGGGCAGAAGATTTCACCAGAGCCACTGAATCCGAGAGAGCAAGTGAGATGGAAGCCACCGTGACAATCCAGAGAACGAAGCAGGACCTGGTGGTGTTTCTTTCTGCTGTACACAGTTGGCACTGGCTTAACGGCACCTAACTGTAGCAATAATCTCAAAAGGAACATTCCACAGCATTCCCCTTTTTGCCATATTCTATTTCTTAAAACGAATCACTAGAGCTAGATCACCTTCAAGGGAAAGGAATTACACGAGGGTGTGCGTGCCAGGAGGCAGCCTTCACCGGGAGTCATTTAGAAGTTGCTTGCCACACCATATCTTGCTGATCTATTTTTGGGGGTCCTTGTAGATTAGCCGGCATCTTCTACAATTTTGCTTGTACAATATATACTCCTTTGGGGGGCATTGGGTGGGGTCTGGCTCCTTTCACTCAGCATCATCATTTTGAGATCCATTTGAGTTGTTGCATGCATTAATAATTTATTTGTTCTTAATACTGTTCTTATCTTACAACACAATTTGTTCATCCACTCACCTGTTGATGGGCATTTGGGTTGTTTCCAGTGTTTAGCTGTCACAGATCAATATTCTGTTAACATTTGTTTGTAAGTCTTTGCATGGATATATGCTTTCATATCTCTTGTGCAAATAGAAGAGGAAAGGCAAGACCAGTGGTATATATACATATATATATATATCTTTATTAAATTAAAAGATCATTTTATTGAGGATTTTTCCAGCTCTTATAACAATCCATACATCAATTTTATAAACATATTTGTGCATATGTCTCCATCATTATTTTCTAAACATTCACTTTCTATTTGAGTCCTTGATACCAGCTCCTCTTTTTGCCCTTCCCTCCTTGCTTCCCATCCTCACGACCTCTTTTTTTTTTTTTTTGCATCACTGCCCTCTGGTGGGAACGGGGGCCCAGCCTTGCTCCCGGAGAGCTGCTGCTGGATTTGAGCCGCCAAGCCCATGGGCCGCAGTCCTGCACTCAACCACTACGCCACCGGGGGCTAACCACTACGCCAGCTCATGACCTCTTGATTAATTATAAATTATTGTCGACATTAATTTTTAAAAAGAAAATTTCCCTAAGGGGTTGACCCATTTTATTTTAGCAGGGTATGAGAGTTCTCCACACCTTTACTAATTCTTTGTATGGTTAATTTTTCTTAAGAGCCTTTCTGATAGGTGTATAAAGATAACTCATTGTCATTGAAAACTTTTTCCTTCTACATCTAACTTATTTTGTTGCTACAAAACATGCCTCAATTCAATGATTTGCACAATTTAGTGACATTGATTGCATTGTTTAGTTGTGCGTTCCCAGCCTCCTTTTTCCGAGTTGTCCCTCTCTCGTTAACACAAATTCTCTGCCTAGTATGCTTCCTCTGTAATGTTTGGTTGGTTGGTTGTTGTCAACTTGATGCCATAAAGATAACTTGTTAGAGGAGCATAATACTCAAGGCACATGTCTTTTATTTTTTAATGCAGATGTCTTTGAATAATTATGCTAAACTATTGTTTGGTTTTAAAAATACTTCAGAGTGTTGTTTAGGGTTAAATTTTAAAGCTTTTCTCAAGGTAGTAGTTTCAGGGGTTGATCCAACCTAATGCTCCAGAAAGCCTGGTGCATGAGCATTTTGAAATTCTATTCTATATGTTCCTCCTTTTGATCAAGATTTTTTAATGGTATCTGTGATCACAATGTTCAGTAATGGTGGCAAGGCACCATCTAGTTTTTCTGGACTCAGTAAAGAAGGCATTTGTTCTTGGAGGCAATTAGACACACACACACACTCACTCATTCACTCACTCACTCACCCACTCACTTCTTCCTGATTTTCCTTCTTTCTCTCCACTTCAGGTGAATGAGACATATTACTGTGCCTGGGAAGCTTAATCATTGCATTTTAGACTTGCATTTTCTAGTAACTATCAGAGCCCTGGTTAAGAGGATGGATAAGTGTTGGTAGTTAACTGAAAGTTGGTGGTTAGAACCAACCAGGGGCTCTGCAGATCTGGTGATGTGTTCCTGTGACCATTGCAACCTAGGAACACTCTGGGGGCAGTTCTTCAAGTCAGAATCAACTCAGGGGCACACGGCATTGACTATTAACTTCAGTATCTTTTTTATGGTCCTTATTTGCTTTCCATACATCTTATTTGGTGACATGTTTATTTAAATTGTCTTCTCAATTTTAACTAGGCTATTTTCTTTTAAGCTGTGAGAATTGTTTGTATATTCTGATCTAATTCATTAGCAGCTATGCATGATTTACAGATAGCTTCTTTCAATTTAGGGCCTGTCTTCTTATTACCTTTGCAATGTCTTTCAAAGAGAAAGAAATGAGTTTGATAAAGTCCAGGTTATTTTTGTTTGTTTTTTCCTATGTACATTGTACTTTTGACATCATAGCTAAGAAATCTTTACTGCCCCAAGGTCACAAAGATCTGTGTTTTTTCTTAAAAGTTTTATAATTTACTTTTAGATCCATTATTCATTTTGATTTAATTTTTGTAAATGGTGCAAAGTATGGGTCAAAGTTAATTTTCCTATATGGATATCCAATTATCTCTGTACTATTTGTTGAAAAGATTATCCTTTCTCCACTGAATTGCTTTTGCACCATTGTTGAAAATCAGTCGCCCATATGTAATAGGTGGATTTATTTCTGTACTCTATTTTGTTTCATTGATCTGTTTGTCTTTACAACAATACCAGAGTGTCTTGATAAATGTGATTTTAGAGTAAATTTTAAAACCAGGCAATATTTGTCTTTTAACTTAGTTCTTCTTTTATAAGGTTGTTCTGACTCTCCCAGTCTGTACAAATTAGAGAGTTGGCTTGTTAACTTTCAAGGGGAAAAAAAAAAAGAAGCCTGCTGGGATTTTGATTAGAATTTCATTCAACCCACACATCAATTTGGGGAAAATTAACATCTTATTAACACGGAGCCTTCTACCCCATTAACACAGTAAATAAATCTCTTCATTAATTTAGGCATTTCTTAGTTTTTCTTTTTTCTTTTTCAAATCAAGGCCTTATGTTAGTTATTGTTAACCTCTGGATGAGGAAGCATCAAGGCCTAGGAAGAAACCAGAAATTGGCCAACTGATCAGATGGTGGCAAAGTCTTAAACCCGGCATGGCAGACGGCTAGTCAGCCTGGGTAAGCGCAATGGGCATGCCATAATATGGGGGCACCTTGCAGACCTCTCTTGGTTCCCTTCCCATGTCTGCTCTGAAGTTGCACCTGACCTTATGACCAGTTTTCATTTGGAATCACTGGGGGAGGGGCCAATTCTGCTTTTGTCTGCTGGCCAGGAATGTCTTGATCTTGAAATCTTATGAGATGGCCTTATGAAGATGAGAACCACCACACAGGATGGTGGAGAAATGGAGAGGGGGAGAAGAGTGTATTTCTTCAATTTCCAAGTCAATGCTTTGTAATGGCGTCGTTCAGGTATTCACACATCTTGTCAAATGGAGTCATACGTCTTTATTTATCTATGCTGTTGCAGATGGTATTTAATGGCGCTTGGACTTCTGATCATTAGTTGTTGGCATCTAGTGAGACAACTGATTTTTGGATGCTGATCTTGTATCCTGAAACGATGCTGAATTTATTTAGTCTAGTAGTCTTTGTAGCTCCCACAGGTTTCTGTCATTGGTTTCTCTTCATTGTTTTTATAACTGATTACACTGGCTAGGACCAGCAGTCTAATGTTGAGTAGAAGTGGTAAGAGCAATACTGGTACTTAACAGGTTCTAAATATTAGGGGGAAAGCATTCTGTTTTTCACCACAAAGCATGATGTTAGGTTTTCCAATTGTGATAGGTAGGCTCGTTGTGCCAACAGGGCCAAAGAAGATAGGTAACTTTGTTGTGACAACATGGCCGATGAACACACAGTAAGATCAATCGAAGGGGAGATATAAATGACTTGGAAAACCCCGCCCTTGTTCTCTTGCTCTTGGATCTTCGGACCGTCCGGCTGCCTTGCTTGTCCTGTGCCTCGATCTCCAAGCGACACTACCCTTGGGACACCTAATCCGTGGACTGTGTTGCTGTGAGTTGAGGTTCCTTCAAGCTCTGCTTTGCCACGCTCCTGGACTATACATCTCTTGAGCTGGGGACTATTGGACACTGTCATCTGGCTGACTGTTGGTGACCTGCTTTACCGTTTGCAGCTTGTGGTCGGATAACCTGAAATGTTCTACAGGGGACTACTCGGTGGCCCTCAAGACTCCAAGGATTGCCAGCGTACTAGCTGTCTCATGCAAGTGAGTTGCACCGAGCCATTTGTACTGCTTTATTGATTAGTTAGCTGTTTATTTCTTATGTTAGATATCTTTCTCTCTATATAAATATATAGAGAGAATTATTAGTGTCCTGGTTTTTTTTCTCTAGAGAATCCTGTCTAACACACCAACGATTTTCTTTTTCAAACCGGGTGACTCTTTTCTTTGATAGAGGAGCTTATTTATGGGAGGCTCTTAGAAATCTTTTTTATCTTTGACTATACTCAGAGGTAGAAGCTCTCAGAGAGGGCAGTCTCCATCTCTTGGCCATCTGTCCCTAAAATTTTTCTTTGGCTTCCTCTTGGCAAGCCTCCTCCTTGTTTTTCTTGGTGCACTATTTCTTCAGGGCAATGCTCCAGCACTTGTGCTACAGGACAAGCAGAACAGGAGATGTTGAATCTCTGGATTTATCAGAATGGGCTACAGTTTAAGAAGACTGTGTTAGTTGACTGGAGAAACAAATCCAGAGACACTCATATGTGTGTAAGAATGAGCTTTATATCAAAGAGCAATTGTATATTGAAAAAACATCCCAGCCCAGTCCAGAACAAGCCCATAAGTCTGATATTAGACCATATGTCTGATAACTAGCCCAAACAGTCCTCTTCAGACTCACACAGCATATGCAATGCTGCCAAATGCAGGAAGATCACAGGTTGGTGGGTGAAAAGTCTTATGGATCCAATGACAGTAGAGACATCTGATTACCAGAAATAATTTATCCTCAATATGTCCAGTGCTGCATGAGAAGAATTGATAAGAGGCTATTCTTGGCATTGGAGAAGTTTGGTGCTTATTATGTGCTTGAAAATAAAATAATATTTTTAATATCTATCTATGTATACCTATATCTTAAAAGGTGTGTGGGTATGGGGGGGTCTTTCTCACAAAATACTGGCAGACATCATCTTCTTTAGAGAAATTGAAGAGTTTGCTGAGTCTGTTTCATGCTTTTGGGATCCAGGAGTCAGTCCTGGGATATCTCCGGGCGCCCCCTACCCCCAACCCCTTTGTTGAGAACATTTAGATTGGCATCCACAATGCAGCCTTAGATGGATTTGTGCTTCCTCTCCCCACTTCTCCAGGGTCTGTAACAGGAGCAGAAGTGGGCCAAGACACCTTGCTTCATGGGAAAAACTTGCGTGTGCTTCCCACCACTGACGTGGACCACATAGCCCTTCCATTCAGCACCCAGAGCTTCGGGGTGCACTGAGTGTGGCCCTTCCCTCCTCGTAAGTCTGCGCTCATCATCTCCTGGGATGAGTTCCTGGCAAGCAGTGGCTGGGAAGGAGATGTTCTGCTTCCTGGCGAAGCCTCTGTGATGCCACGGAAAAGAACGAGGCTCTTTTCTATACTAAGATCACCAAGAATTTTGTTGTTGTTTGTTGTTGTTTTTTTTGGGGGGGGGCACCACTGCCCTCTGGTGGGAGTAGGAGGCCCAGCCTTGCTCCTGGAGAGCTACTGCTCTCCAAGAATTTTCTTAAAAAAATCTTTGAAGTCCTTTATTAAAAAGAAAAACATGAATTAGATGGCTGCACTTTTACCATGAAAATGAAATTTCTAGGGGTTGGCCCTTGCTGATCCTATGGCTTCGGAAATGACTTTACCATTGACTGAGACGCATCAGAGGCCCCTATGCGCCCGTTTAGAAGCACTGAAGGAGAACCACCATGGAGAGTTTGTCAGAAGGGTTGTGGCGCAAAAGAAAGGAAAGAAGTTAGTCTTTTAGAGTCACAGTGAGGGTTGAGCACGTGGACATGTTTCACCTTCGCAAGCACCGTTTGGAAAACCTCGATCCAGAACTGGCAGTGGTATATATCAAATGCCAAGAATTTTTATACGAAAAGGATATTGGATTTTTGTCTCTTTAGATGATTGCATAGCTTTTCTTTTTCCGTTTGCCGATATGATGAATTACCGCGATTGGTTTTCTAATAGTAAACCAAGCACGCATCCCTTGACTAAACCCAGAATGTATAAGGCAAGTAAAAAAACATTGCCACAAAATTATAGAAACCTTTATTAAAACCAAAAAATCAAAACATGAAGTCATTCCCCCCCAACCCCCCCAACATGCCCTCCATCTAGGTCTGTGTATTTCTGAAGGTGATGGTTTCATCTCGAGAATCCTTCCCTGAAGAATCCTAGACTCTTCTACTTATACTCCATCCAAATGACTCCTCGAGGACTCACGTCGTATCCTTTCTCAATGTTCCTTGCGTTTGGGGAACAAAAAAAAATACGTGAAGAGGCCAGATCAGGACTGTAGGGTGGATGAAGCCAGGTCTTCCAATGTAACTATCCCTCTTACAGAATATTTTTCCATTCCAATAACAGACCTCAACAAGGAGGTACGTCGTGGCAATGAAAACAGTTCCTGGCTACAAATTGCCTGTCATGTTTTCTCACCAGTGCACTTTCCAATTTTTCTTAAAACTTCTTCATAATAAGCCTCATGATTGTCCTGTGTTCACTGAGAAAATCTTATCAAGATCACTCCTCTGGGCTTGCCAGCCTTTGCCATAGGCATCTGATGCGGCTTGAACGTAACCGGCACAGCATCCCCCTCAGAAGTCACTGTTTGGATTGGACGTTTTCGTTTTTTTGAAGACACTAATGAGACGAAGGTGCGGGTGTTACTGAGTGAACTTGTCTGCAGTCAGCACTAATTGGAGAGATGTGTTTAAACAGGATTTATTTGTAATAGACCTGTGCATGTACAAACTGGAACACTAGTAACAATGCTCTCTGACTTATTCTTGTCCTATCCTTTAAAATATATTGTTTGAGTCAATTTCCTAAAATTTTATTTCTTTATTATAATCATGAGGGACTTCATCTATATAGTTTTCTTGTGATATCATTGTTTCATTTTGACATTAGAGTATGGAGAATCAGGGTGGAATGACTCGGAAAATATTTCTTCCTCATTAAGGAGAACATGTATTATTTATTTCTTAAATGTTTGGTAGAATTCACCAGTGAGGCCACCTGGTCTGAAATTTTCTTTGTGGAAATTGTAGAACTACTTATTCAATTGCAAAAATAAACATGTAAGAGCCCTCAAAATGTTTAAAATAAAATTTAAAAAATAAACATTGGTCTATGTAGGTGATACGTTTCTTTGAGTGAGTTGTAGTAATTTTTTGTGCCTTAAGAAAAATTTCCACTAATATAGTTATTGCATTTATTGGAATAAGTTGTTCATCATATTCCCTTATTATCCTTTTAATATTTATAGAATCTGTAGTGATACCATCACTCATATCTTTGATATTGTGTAATTTTTGTCTTTTCTTATTTTTTCCTGACCATTCTGGGTGGAAATTAATCTTCTCAAGAAACCTGCTTTAGGTTAAATAAATTTTTCTTTTGTTTTTCTATTTTATTTATTTATTTTATATAAAACAGTGTTTTTATTTCAATTTAGTAGATTACAGTGTGCAGGTGAAGACATTGTCATCATTCTATTTTAGTGGCAGACTCTACCAAGAGTGAACTAATTTATGAAATATTTCATTGAAGTTTCTAATAACTTTCTTCTTATGAACACCTAAAGCTGGGCAAACAGTTGATTCACTTGATTGATACATAGCCTCCTACCCCTTCCCCCATCCCACCATTCAAAAAATTGATGTCCCATTCACAATCATACTCCATTCACTTTCTGTTTTGTTAAGTTAGGGAAATCAGTAGTTAAAAATTTAAAAATAATCTAATCAGGCAAAGTCTTTTCTACTTTCAGATCTTCTAATGTCAGTGATCCTTTATTTATTTATAAAACTTTTTTTTTTGGGGGGGGCATCACTGCCCTCAGGTGGTGGGAGTAGGAGGCTCAGCCTTTGCTCCGTGGAGCTGGAATCCAATCTCCATCCCAGTGGGCCGCAGTCCCGCGCACAACCACTGCGCCACCGGGGCTCAGCCCCTATAAATCTTTTTTTTTTTTAATCATTTTATTGAGGCCTCTTAAAGCTCTTATATCAATCCACACATTTCATTCATTTATGCTCTGATCTTCATTCTTATCCTTTTGCTTCCTTTTGGTTTAATTTACTCTTCCTTTTCTAGTGTCTTAAAGAAGAAGCTGTGGTCATTTCCTTTCTAATGCAGATGTTTAGGGACATGTATTTCTCTCTAAGGACACAGTGGCTTCCACAAGTACAGGAACAATTGTGAGGGTGTCTGTTTTGTTCTTTTGTACATAAGGTTTCTATGGGTAAAAATCAACTCAATGACATCTAACAACAACTAACAACAAGTTCTTCTGTGGTTGTATCTCCACATTTTTATATGTTCATATATTTTAATTTCATTCAAATAAAAATACTTTTGGTCTTTCTAGACTCTCAGCTTTCCTCAATTCAAGTTATCTATCAGACACTGGATCATGAACCAAAATGAGAAGAAACAAGCTGCAAATATTCTTTAAAGACTAGAATATGGAATATGTGAAGTATGAATTTAGGAAAATTGGATGTAGTAAAAAATGAAATGGAACATAAAAGAACTATATTCTAGGCTTTGGTGTCCTGAAATGGATTGGCATTGGCTAATTTGAACAGGACAATCGTGGTTTACCATGCCAAGAATGACCATTCAAGCGGAATGGACTCATCACAAAGAACATTTTAAGATCCGTTTTGGGGCTGAGCCCTGGTGGCGTAGTGGTTGTGTGCGGGACTGCAGCCCACAGGGTTGATGGTTTAAATCCAGCAGCAGCCTTCCAGGAGCAAGACTGGGCTTCCTACTCCTACCAGGGCAGTGATGCACACACACAAAAGATCTGTCTTGAAGTACGATGCTGTCTGTGATAGGATATCTAAGCACCTACAAGGAAGTCCAGTCAATACAACAACTATTACTCAAACTTATGCACTAAGATGACTGATGAAGAACTTGAAGAGTCCTATGAACTCAAGATGCATGAGTAATTATTGGGCAGTGCTTCTGTTGTAACTAGGAACTGACTCCCCGACCCCTGACAACACCCCATGCTCTCTGGCTAAGCTTCCTTGCTCTGAGGCCCTGGAAAGTCTCTCAAGGCAGTAAACCTGGCAATCGGATGACTTCTTTTGTGTGTTTTTGCCTCTCAGGAACAACTGTCCTTCACTGCCCAATGTCTAGTGTCTTGAAAGGTGTTGTTTCATATTATTTTGTCTGGTGCACTTGCTTGCTTCATGTGGCCATGTTTAAAGGACAATAATTCTAAAACTATGTAAATTCTTCCAGTATATAGAAGAAGATAAGATCACTGAAAACAACATTTCTGAGACTCCTATCACCTTGATTTAAGACATCAGACAAGGGCAATGTTTTGGATAGAGTTGTGTCACTCAAAAAAGATTTGTTGGTTCCTAACCCTGACACCTCTGAAGGTGATCTTGTTTAGAAGGAAAGACTTTGAACATGCTACCACAGTTATATTGGAGTAGTTGTTGTTCTGAGGGAGTTGATTTTGACTTGTAGAGTGGGTTCTAGTCCAATATGAGGCCGATCCCTATAGATGAAGAGATACAGGCAAAGAGAAAGAAGAATGCCATGTGGCAGTGGAGACAGATATTGGAGTTACAGCTGAAGCCATGAAATGCCTGTAGCTACCAGAAGCTGAAGGAGACCAGAGAGAACATGACCCTGTCAGCACCCTGATTTCAGACTCTGGCTTTCAGAAATGTTAGCCAAGACATTTCTGTCCTTTAAAGCTGTCTACTTGTGATGTTTTGTTACAGCAGCTCAAAGAAACTATAACAGACAGTCTGAGAAATAAACATTCTGTACAGTGAAAATTCTAAACAAAGCATTAACAAGCTCAATTCCACAGTGGGTAAAATTCATGATAACATTATATTTATGCAAGAACTGCAAGATTGACTTAATATTAGAAACTATTTTAATGGAGCAGAAAGGGATAATTCTTTTTCATTTACATTTTGACTAAAGAGTTTAGTTTTATCTTAACAATTACAGCAAACATCTATATGGTTCTAAAGTGAGATCTGCAAAGCAAGGCACATTCGAAGGAGCCAAGCTTCCATCCTTGTGCCTTCCAGTCTTCTCTTTCCTCTATTTTTAGGTAACCATTAAAAACAAGTTATTACAAGTAATTAAAATATATAATATAATTGCATTCCTCTCCCCTCTTTTCACTATACTATGATAATGGGTCAGAATGCTCTTTAGAAGTAAGGATGGACCGAGTTGCTAAAGGAGCTGGAAGAAAAGCCACATGGCCTTACCCTGATGGAACCCGACCTCTAAAGCTGGAGAGGCCATGTGGAGAGCCCTGCCAGTGCTGAGTTGCTTCTACCACCACTGGATGCTGTTGATGGACCCTGAGCCCTAGAAGCAAGGAGCCAGGGGGAGACCCCTGCCAGCGCCGGGATTCTGCACCCACTGACCTGTGACTTCATGAATTGGAAGGAGACATTATAGCCTGGTATCGGGCATATGGGCTAATATCGGACTTATGACTTTGATTTGGACTGGGTTGGGTTGCTTTCTCAGTGTTTCATTCCTTTTGTATATAAACCATTCCCATATATGTGTGTGTAAATGTATATATGTATGTATATATATGAAGTAAGGATGGCAAGATTTCAGCTCACGTACATTGGATAGGTCATCACATGAGACGAGTCCATGGAACAGGGCCTCGTGCCTGGTGAAGCTAAGGGTCAGTGAAAAGGAGGAAGACCTTTGATGAGATGGATTGACAATGGACTTACACATACTAACGATCGTTAGTATGGCACCAGACCAGGTAGTGTTCTATTCTCAGGCTGCTGCCAGTCAGATCAGGGTGGACAGCCCTGCATAGCAGTGATAATGGAAGCATACTATATATACTTTCTATCAGTTTGCCATGTTTACTTAAAATACATCTTGAAAATTATTCTGCAGCAATATATGGGAGTAGCCCTCATTTCTTTTTACAGTTGTTTATAATCACCATGTGGATACACAACTGTGATACAGAAAGGTTTTTCCTCGGGTTGGTCTCCCATATTATATGCCAAACCTAAGTGCTGCTTGCTACACACAGTCAATTGACTACATACTTGAAGGTCAACTGCCTAGAGGCCATCTCCCTGAGGGTTGTCAGCCATCTAGAACAATCAGATCCTATTGTCTTTCCCACCCTTGGTGGGATCCACTCCCTGCTGATAAGGATCATGGATTGTTCCCCTGAAGGAGAGTCCAAACACAAGGTCAAACCAACTCAAGGTCAAACCAAAGACAAGGTCAAACCAACCAAGGTCTGAATCTAGGGTCTGCTACTGAGATCCTAGTTGTCTGGGAGATGAGCAACTGCATGTTTTATCTTGTCTGACGTCTCTTTAATTTTATGCCTCAATTACACAACCACCCCTTGGACCCGATTGATTGTGGGGGCTGATAACCCACCCCCCCCACATCATAGTTTGTTCAGTAGTGCAAGATAGTTCAAACCCATTTACCTGCTCTTTGGGAGAAAGAGGTAACAGTTTTAAAGATTTACAGTCTTGGCAGTTCTATAGGGCAATTCTACTCGACACTATACAATCTTGGTGTGTAGGAATTGGCTCAAGAGAGAGGGGCTTGGGTCTATGCTTTTTTGGTTACTATTCAACTATTCTCTATTTGAGAATGGGAGTAGTGTTTACACTTAAAAATAATCCAATAAGGAATAGCCTTTTCACGTTTTTAAAAATTTGTCTCCTATTTTATCTTTGACGTATATTCCTACAAGTAGGTTTACAGGGTCAAAGTATGATTGCCCCATTTTGCATCCATCAGTAAAGTACAATTCAATGTAAAGAATGCAAACAGTCTCACAAATGGACCGATAGATAACATCATGATCAACACAGAGAAGATTCATGTTGTCAAGGATTTCATTTTTCTTGGATTCACAATCAATACTCATGGAAGCAGAAGCCAAGAAATCAAATGGCAATTGCACTGGGCAGATCTGCTGCACAAGACCTCTTAAAAGTGTTGAAGAGCAGGGATGTGAACTTTGAGGACTGAGGTGCACTTGACTCAAGACATGATATTTTTAATAATTTCATATGTGTCTGAAAGCTGATTGATGGATGAGGAAGACCACAGAAGAGCTGATGCATTCAAAATGCGATGTTGGCGGAGAGTACTAATAGTCCTGTGGACCACCAGGAGAAGAAGGAAATCTGTCTTGGAAGAAGTCTAGGCTCAGTGCTCCTGTGAAGAGAGGATGGTATGACTATTTCATCTACTCTGGACCTGTTATCAGGAGAGCACAGTCCCTGGGAAAGGACAACATGCTGAAAGGTCACTGAAAAAGAGGAAGACCCTCAAGGAGAAAGATGCAACAAGGACCTCAAAGGCAGCAATTGTGAGGATGGTACACAACGGGGCTGTGCTCTCTTGGACCCAGTGTTGGAACCCCTCAGTGGCACCAGCAGCAACACACCACAAGGGATGAGTGTTGGCTCCCCAAGTTGAAGCGTTGCCAGTCCAGGAGATAAGAAAGCTCACCTGGTTTTCCTTGGCATTTTTCCTACTAGGACAAGGTAGGTCATTTTTTCATGTGACGAAGAGTCACTTACATTTCAGTTTTCTTTCTGTTCAAATCCCTTGTTTCTTTGTCTAAACGGTGGTGGTCTTTTGCCCATTTTTAGAAGTTTCTAAAAAGATCTTAGGAATATTAACCCTTCTATAAGCTTATATATTGAAAAAAAGAAAAGAGTCTCTTTCTTCCTCCAGTGTACTTTTTGGAACTTTCCCCTGCAAGCCACAGGAGTCCAGAGTAAAGGAACATCAGCATTGGTTCAGTGAGACAACAATGTCAGGATTCTTCTCTCTTGGCTTTCCCCTCACACTTGCATGATGATTGTAGCCCCAGGCAGGTAAGAAAAGACCAGGAGAATATGAATGTTTCCAGGGCCATCTCTCTCTCTCTCTCTCTCTCTCTCATACACACACACACACACACACACACACACACACAGAGGTTTATGGGCACATAATCCACATACCATACAATTCAGAAGAATTATACCATCACTACCCTAAATCAACTCTAGAACACCTTTTCTTTTTTTATAGTCAAATTGTTTTTATAATGAAAAAGTAATAACTCTTTGTAACTTATTAAGGGTTCATGGTGAAGGGGTTGTGGGGAGGGAGGGGAAATATGGGGAGCTGGTAAAATATGGGGCCTAAGTGGAAGGAGGATGTTTTGAGAGTGATGATGGCAACAAATGTGCAAATGTGGTCTGCATACAATTGATGTATGTATGGATCGTGATGGAAGTTGTATGAGCCCTCAATAAAATGTTTTATTAAAAAATGAGTTGTATAATCACAATAAATTCCGTGCTCTCTCCTCTCTCCTGCACACATTGCTTGCTTCCCCAACCCCCTCATCCTCCCCATCTCCCACCCCCACCTCTACCTCCCCTATATACCCCATTATCTCCGTGCATCTACTCCTTCTGTGCTTCACAAACTGGAAAACAGAAACGGTAAAAAACAGGGGGAAAAATGGTAAGGATAAGATAATAATAGAAAGATAAAAATACAAATCATGAGTAAGAAAGAAAAGACCACCATCAGTATTCGCTTTCATTTTTAGGAAGGCAAAAACATTTCATAAGCCCCCAACAGATTTCCTTTCCTGTTTAATTGGTCAGAACTAGTGACACATTTCCCCTTCCTTAGAAAAGTTTCTTGTGTTTCTATCTATAGAGGAGGAAAAAATAATGATGTAGTGGTGATATTTTATTTCCTTTAACATCTTGGAGATAAGTGAGAAGCAACATCATTAGCATGAGTCACTCAAGTCTGATTCTTCTCTCTAACCTTTTTATCAATTCTGTCACCAGCTCTTCCTCCCATAGCATCTTTACTTCTCTGCTGAAATGGCCACACAGAGCTCAGACATTATTCATAATAATGAGTATTTTGTTAGGGAAGTAGCAGGCTTATAATTCATGTTCAACAACATGTAGGATACAGTTTTTCAATCAGGATAGCCTCTTCTCAGCCATGCATACAGGAGGCACACCTCTCTCAGACCCCCAGACTCTGAACCAGGCAGCTCTTTCACTTCTGTTCTGCCTTAGCAAGTGTTACTTAGCTGTTTGAGCTCTGCCAATAAATGCTCAGAGTTGCCCCTCTCTACCAATAAGCTTCAACCTAAAATTGCTCAGCTCTCGCTCTATGAGTTGTTAAGCTTAGCTCCACCAAATGTCTGGAGACATCCCCCTGTGCCAGAGAGCCTCCTGCCCCACAGCACTCTGTGTTCTTGTTCTAAGGGCTGGGAAGTCCACCCCTCTGCCTTGAGTCAGTCTCTGGATCTGCTGCCTCTGTAGCTGCCTCTTGCCATCTGTTGTCACCTCCAGCGTCACAGCTCTCTGACTCCTGGATCAAGTTGCACAGAGACCACAAGAACCCCAGGATGCACTCTACTCCTGTCTCTTGTTTGCAGAGTATAGTGATCCATCTCTTTGCCCATGGAATCACTTATTTTAAGTCGAGGAGGATGACAACCTCTCCTGATACATTTTACCCACTTACTTTACCTTATTCTGTTGCCCCAAAGATGTTAGGCTGCCGATGCTTACAGCAATTGAAGTCTTTCATCGAAATCTTCTGTGTGGATCTCCTTTCCTCCCAAGACTCTGAATGACACAATTGTTCTACCAGAAGTAGACCACGAGCCAGAGTCTAACGTGGGATTTAAAACCCACATTAGGGTTCTGTATGCCTTATTTGCCTGGCTGCATCTCCACAAGGGTGCCATTCATCTTATGTAAATCATTAGCAGGCTATCCAATCCCTCTGGGTAGTGGTCCTCCAGTTAGTTACTCACGTGTAAAGACCTACTCAGTCATTTGGCCGGGAATTGCAAAGACTGTGCATAGAAGGGGTATATCAAGGAATTTGCTACACTGAGAGTGGGCAAAGAGAAGGGGATTTGAATGACTGTTGAGTTATCCAACCAACTATCGCAGAATGGATGGGCAAGTTGAGTTCAAATTGAAAACACATTATTTTGTTTTTCATATGGAAAACATTAAAATCCACAGAGATCCAGGAGTTGGGGGTTGCAACTCCAAAAAGGCATTCTGTGTTGGATAAATCAGTAGAGGTTTAGTGTCTGGAACAGGAGAGGTGAGAGGACATCTGAAGACCTGTATTTCATCTCTTTAAAGAGCATTACTGAATGGGAGCATGTCCAAAGGACACTGAGGATTACAGAAGTCTTTCCATATCAAGAATAAAGATTGGGGGATGGTGTACTAGAGAAGATATGGCTTTTTAAATCCCCCAGCTTCCTAATTTTCTATTAGTGCACTTTACTTGTCAAATCTAAGCAGAAGTAAGAAGGTACAGAACCTGGAAAATGTGGGTTGCATAGATCAGTCCTGTTGTGAACGGGAACAGGGCAGAAGAGGAATGGAACTGAGGGAAAACCGAGCCAGGATAGGAGGGATAGGTCGTAAAATCAAGGCGGGATAGAAAGTCTTTTAGAAGAGTTCTCCTTTCCTCTGCCAGAGCCTTGGTGGTGTAGGGGGTTACATGGTCAACCCTTCAAACCCACCAGTCGCTCCATGGGAGAAATATAAAACTGGCTACCCCTATACAAATTTAAAGTCTTAGAAACTCAAATGAGCAGTTCTTTTTTTTTTTAAATATAGATTTTATTGGGGGCTCTTGCAACATTCAATACATCGGTCACATTAAGCATATTTGTACACATGCTGCCACATTCATCTACATTATCTACTTGAACCCCTCCAGCATAAGCTCCTCTTGCTCTCTTTCCTCTAGTTCTTTATTTTTTAAAATTCCAACCCCCCATATTTCCCCTTACCCCTTCTGCTCCCCCATGAACTTCCAATAATTTATAAATTGTTATTATCTTTTCATATCTTACACTGTCTAATGTGTCATCTGACTCACCCCCCCCCCATTGTCTGCACCCCAGAGAGGAGCTCACCTGTAGATCCAAGAAATTTGTTCCCCATTTCTGCTCTACCCTTCAATGTCACCACTCCCCACTAGTCTCAAGGAATTATCTATCCTAAATTTCCACGTTTTGACTCCAGTGTGCATCCCCTGGTACAGCCAAATCTGTCTGGCAAAATTGGGATAATGATAGTCGGTGGGAGAAAGCATTTGAAAACATTTCATTACTACTACACTCCACATCTCCTCGCTACAACCCCTCTGTAAAAGGATGTCTCTTCACTTATTGATGGGCTTTGGCTCCCCAATCTGAACTCCCCCTCATTTATAGTGATATAATTTTTAGGTCTTTGATGCTTGATATCGGATTGCTTTGACATCTCTTGGTCATACAGGCTGTTGAAAGAATCTGCATCCTAAGCTCTTCTGGGGTCGTCCAGTTCTGCCCTCTCCCATAGAGTCGCTATGAGTCAAAATGGACTCAGGGCAATGACTTTTGTTTGTTTGGGTTTTGGTCCTTCTATCACCTGGGACTGAGGCTGCCGAGAGCTGAGAATGTCGATGAAGGGAGTGTGAGGGCCAGGGCCTCAATGGGCTGCAAACTGCTGAGGCTGAGAAAAGAGGCCTTGCAGGAGAGGCAAAGGTCATGTTGGGCTCTGGAAGAGGGACACGAGCCTTTCAGATGGCTGTGGTAGAGAGAGGCATAAGGACGTATATAAAAAAACTCAGCGGCAGGAAAAGGATGGTGGTCTATCTTAGGGAGAACACGCCATTCAGTTTGGCTTGAGCACTGAGTGTGAACATTTAAAGCTGTTTTCCAGTTGATTTCTACTCATGCCAACCCCACATGTGTCAGAGAACTACAATTATGGGGCTTTCCTGTCTCAGAACTTTAGATGCTGATTGCCAGGCCTTTCTTGAGCGTTGGCCTGAACTTGCAGGCGAAGAACTGATGGTCTGTTGTGCGGTTGTCCTTTGGCCTTGTTTTGGCTGATGTTGTTGAGAGCTTCTCCAATGTCTCTTCCCCCAGACATAGTCAACTGGATTCTGGTGTGCTCCATATGGTGAGATGCCTGAGTGTGGTCACCATCTATGTTGTTGAATAAAAGGTATTTGTAATGAAGGCTTTCCAAAAAAAAAAAAAAATCAAGCTCATTACCCTCTGATTAGCAGTGACTCCTTAAGACAGGGTATAACTGTTCTGAGCAGAAGTGCCCCTGTGGGTTTCTGAGTCTATAAATCTTTTTTTTAAACTTTTAAAGTTTTATTAGCATTGCGTCCACATGTCATACAATTCAATAATTCAATCATAGCAAGAAGAGTTGCACCAACTGTCACAATATTCAATTCTTGAACTTTTTTTTCTTCCTTGTACTTATTGTTACTCACACAATTAATTTTTTTCTAGTCGTGGCAAAAATACATGCAAGAAAGCATTCTCCACTTCCATAACTTCTTCTTGTATAATTCAGCACGATTGGTTATACTCTTTGTATTGTACAACCATTATTGATATTCTTTTGCAAGTTGCTCCACTACCATTGGCATAAACTTGATGGTCCCTAAGCAATGCTTCTTTCTCTTTCCCCTATGGTAACTATTGATCAAGTTTGATTTATTTTTTTCTTCGTGGATTGCTTGATGTAGTATTCACAGATCATACACTTCCATGGTCAAATTGCTTTTAAAATGAGTTGTATATACATAATCACAAACAGTTCTAGTGTCATCCCCCCATTCCATAAAATGGAAAGAATAAAATAATATTCTTAATAATATAAAGATAAAAATTCAAATAAAGAATAAGAAAGAAAAGACAACAATCAATATTTTTAAAGTCAGAGGAAAAAAATTTCTGTCATGGAAGAGGCAAGGAATACTTTAGCCTAGAACAAATTCAGGTTGGGTTAAGAGGGAGGTCAACTGACCAAGTGTCAAACCCTGTTTGATCCACCATAATCAAGTTTA
>PVJH01030266.1:0-25007 GCA_004026705.1 Nesogale talazaci
GGCTCCGAACTGACACTAATTCCAGGGGACCCAAAGTGTTTCGAAGGCCCGCCAGTCAGAGTGGGGGCTTATGGAGGCCAAGTTATTAATGGGGTCTTAGCTCAGGTACGCCTCACTGTGGGTCCGGTAGGTCCCCGAACCCATCCTGTGGTTATTTCCCCAGTTCCGGAATGCATCATTGGAATAGACATACTTAGTAACTGGCAGCTTCCCCCGCGCGTCTCGAGACCCTCCACCCAGCGCGGTCCGGGGGCCGAGCGCCGGCCCGTCACCACGCGCTGTCTCAGGCGGCTCTGTGAGATTGACTCCCTGGTGCCATCCTGGCAGCTCTCACTAGCCAAGGATGAGATGAATTGTGGGTAGATGCCAAATGAAAGCTCCTTGGACTGAAGCTAAAGGATGCTAAGGAGAAGTTGGCATTCCAGCAGGTCACGTTATAAGGTGAATGAAGTCCTGGTGGCATGGTGGATTATTCCGTCAGCAAGGTCCAAGGTTCAAACTTAGCAGCCCCTCCTCTGGGAGAAGATGAGACTATCTGGTCCTTACAAAGTTACAGTCTGAGAAGCACAACAGGGCAGTTCAACTCCTTTCTCTCTTTTTTTTCAATCATTTTATTGGGGGCTCCTACAATCCATCCATCCATCCAGGGTGTCAAGCACATCTGTATATTTGTTGCCATCATTCTTCTCAAAATGTTTGCTTCTGGGCTGAGCCCCGGTGGCATAGTGGTTGTGCGCTGGACTGCGGCCCACTGGGTTGGAGG
The DNA here is from genome assembly GCA_004026705.1 of Nesogale talazaci. Classification (NCBI taxonomy): domain Eukaryota; kingdom Metazoa; phylum Chordata; class Mammalia; order Afrosoricida; family Tenrecidae; genus Nesogale; species Nesogale talazaci. The sequence continues at coordinate 764 of PVJH01030266.1, forward strand.
TTCAAATCCAGCAGCAAGGCTGGGCCTCCTACTCCCACCACCAGAGGGCAGTGAGGCCCAAAACAAAACAAAACAAAACGTTTGCTTTCTACTTGAGCCCTTGGTATCAGCTCCTCATTTTTCCCCTCCTTCACGAACCCTTGATAATTTGTAAATTCTTATAATTTTTTCATGTCTTACTAAGACTGTCTGACTTCACCCTCAATGCTTTTCTATAGGGCTGCTATGAGTCAGAATTGACTGGATGGCAGTGAGTTTTTATAGCAAGGTGACTCAGTAACATCAATCGTGCCTCCTTTGAGAATAGGAGAAATTTTAGCAGCTGATCTCAGGCAGCACAAAATCTTAACTGACAAGACACTCCTGCCAAATATGAAAATGGTTTGTCTCTGTAGTTCACTCTCCCTTTTCAACAAGACCTGTGTTCAGTCTGAGGACAGAAGAAGTTGCTACGTGACCAGTTCAATCTTGCCCCACTTCAGTTTCAGTGATGCACTTAAGATACCATGGAAACCAAGCCCTTCTGAGATGCCCTGCCTTCCTGGGGAGCAATGCACATGACTAATTTGTTCCTCCCTCCTTGTGACTTCTGCTTGTGCTTGGTGAGTCACGTACACAAAGGAGACACACTGGGATTCAAATAAGAATGAATCCCTAGAGATTCCCCTCCTAGGAATTCATCCTAGGAAAATACTTAATGTGCAGACAATGGTCATCATAGCATTTCTAGGCTAGTGAAAAGTTAAAAACAATTTCTGTTTGTCTCATATTAGAGAAATGTTTTAAGAAAGCTTAATACGTATGTATGTGTATATATATATACATGCAAAAGTATTATAGTTATTGAAAATTATGGTGCTTCTACCGACGTATAAAAGATAATTCCATTATGTTTTTTTAAAAGGAAGATATAAAATTGCATACACAGTCATGCATCATAGAATGTCCATTCAGGCAACATCGATCACACGTGCAACCTCAGTTGCATAAGATTTTAATAGAGTTCAGAAATCCTGGTGGGAAAATAAGACAAGGCAAACAAAACAGCTTCCCATATGCTATACCATGTATCTCATTCTCTCTTCTATACAGAGTGATTGGGATCCCAGGCACTCAGCACACAGGGAGTTCAAAAAGGTCATGGGGAAATTCCCTTATCTTTTAACTTCACTTTTCCATGAACATGTTGAAACCCTTTGTACATCTATAACCTATAGTACATAGGTCTTGAAACCCACGATAAACACCCACTGTACTGTCCTATCTGTCTAAAAAGTTTGCTTTACTAAAGTGTGTACTTCACCTTGTGGAAGGTACATCCAGTCTCCCATCCCTAGAGGATTGAAACTGTGGCAACATTATCTGTGATTCGTTTTCTTTTTTTTTTTGTTTTTTGTTTTTTGGGCATCACTGCTCTCCGGTGGTGGGAGTAGAAGGCTCAGCCCCACTGCTGGAACTGAACCTCCGTCCCAGTGGGCCGCAGTCTCGCGCACAACCACTACGTCACCGGGGCTCAACCCGATTCATTTTCTTTTAAAATGTTATCAAGAAGTGTATCATGGTTCCTCAGTGCAGCGAAATTGTCCATTGGAAGTGAAACAAACAGCTATGAAAATGACAGAAAAGTGGATATTTGCAAGGAGCCAAATGAGAGGTCTAAGAGGTCAGCTCCAATCCCACCTAATGAACAGTCCAGAGGACAACACTGAAGCAACAGCTCAAGAAGAGGCACATAGGGCTGAGCCCCAGTGGCGTAGTGGTTGGGCACGGGACTGCAGCCCACAGGGTTGGTGGTTCAAATCCATGAGCAGCAAGGCTGGGTAGCTCCCACAACAACCAGAGTGCAGTGATGCCAAAAAAAAAAGGGACATGTCAGATCAGAGCGCACAGGAGCAAATGAAGGGAGAGGAAGAGATTGTGGAGCACATCCTGGCCCACCAAGCCCCAAGGATGATATTCCTGCTCAGAGCACAGAGAGAATCATAGGACTGGTCCCACTATGAGACACGATGTCCCTCATCGCAATACAGGGGACAACACTGGAGACTGTGAGGATTTTGCCCTTTCTGACCCCACCACACCCAGACGAAACACTAGTGGATGTGCAACAAACTGTAAGGGGAGCAGAGCAATGAAGTTCCCAGAGAATACCAAAAAGAGACATTGGGCCAGAGCATGACACCCATCAGACTCAACCAGGAAACACTCAGACCTTGAACTATTTATAGGCTGTTCTTTGGGGAGACCATTGGATTTGTTTTTTGTTTTTTTTTATTGTTGTTTTGTTTTCTTCTGTTGCTTTGTTTTACTCTGTCATGTTTTTGGTGCATATTATTATCTCTGCAGGTCTATTTAGGTAAGATAAACGGGATAAGCAATCTGGAGGAGAAAACAACAGGACCAAGAGTTCCTGAAAACATGGGGAACATGGGAGAACATGGAGAACATGGGGAACATGGGGAACATGGGAGAGGGGTAGGCAAGGGGAGCTAACAAACCCAGGAATCAGGGAACAACAAATGATCTAAAATTGATAGTGAGGAGGGTATAGGAGGCCTAGTAGGGCTTGGCCAAGGGCAATGTAACCAAAAGGAACTAGAGAAAAGCACTGGGAGGCAAAGGTATGTACGTTATATAAATATTTATATATGACAATGGAGAAATAGATCTATGTAAATAGAACTAGTATAAGCCAACCAGAATACCCGCTCAGGCACCTAATTTTACCACAAAAACTGCATTAAAATTGTGTTGAAAACTTGGCTCACACTCGAGTATGCACAGTACATATATTTATACATTTAGTATTAAGACAGCAAGTGGACATTGGACCTCTACCTAAGTACTCCCTCAACTCAAGAACACTTTGTTCTATTAACCTATCCATGATGCTCGCCTTCCCAATGTGATCTCTGAAGACAAAGCAGGTTCATAAGCAAAGGTGGTGAAGAAAGCTGATGGTGCCCACCTATCAAAAGATATACTGTCAGGGGTCTTAAAAACTTGCAGATTCAAATCCAGAAGCAGCTCCAAGAGAAAGGTTTGGCCTCCTACTCCCACCAGAGGGCAGTGATGCAAAAAAAAAAAAAAAACACTTGAAGATAAAAAGCGGCTATCTAGCTGAGAAATAACAAAGCCCACATGGAAGAAGCACACCAGCCAATGTGGTCATGAGATATTGATAGGCATCAGAGAACAGAAAAATCATATCATAGTGAATAAAGGGAAGAGTGGAGTGGGAACCCAAAGCCCATCTGTAGGCAACTGGATATTCCCTTACAGAAAGGTCTCGGGGAGGAGACTAGCCAGTCAGGGTGCAGTGTAGCAACGATTAAACATACAACTTTCCTCTAGTTCTTCAATGCTTCCTCTCCCTGACTATCATGACCTCAATTCTATCTTACAAATTTGGCTAGACCAGAGGATGTACACTGGTACAGATCAGAGCTGGACACACAGAGAATCCAGGACAGATGATCCCCTCAGGATCAGTGGGGTGAGAGTAGCAATACTGGGAGGGGAAGGTAAAGGTGGGGGAAGAAAGGGGAAACCAATCACAATGATCTACATATGTCCCCCTCCCTGGGGGACAGATAACAGAAAAGTGGATGAAGGGAGACATCGGACAGTGTAAGACATGAAAAAAAAATTATAAAATATCGGCTGAGCCCCGGTGGCATAGTGGTTGAGTGCAGGACTGTGACCCACTGGCTTGGCGTTTCAAATCCAGCAGCAGCAAGGCTAGGTCTCCCACTCCCACCAGAGGGCAGTGATGCAAAAAAAATGATAAAATATCGGGGCTGAGCCCCGGTGGCGTAGTGGTTGTGCACGGGACTGCGGCCCACTGGGATGGAGGTTCAAATCCAGCTCCACAGAGCAAAGGCTGGGCCTCCTACTCCCACCACCTGAGGGCAGTGATGCCCCCCCCCCCCCAAAAAAAAGATAAAATATCAAAGGCTCATGAGGGACGGAGGATGGGAGAGGGAGGGGAAACATGAGGAGCTGAAACCAAAGACTCAAATAGAAAGCAAATGTTTTGAGAATGATGATAGCAGCAAATGTGCTTGACAGAATGAATGGATGTATGGATTGTGTTAAGAGTTGTACGAGCTCCCAGTAAAATGATATTAAAAATTAAAAAGCATAATGTAGACTGTTAGAATAGTAGTGGAGAATCTGACTGTGGACCCAAGAGGTAAAAGGAATCTGGATGATATGAGTATATTTTATTAATATATAGAAATTATTGTTAATCCACAAACCGGTTTAAGCTGTCTTCTGCCCTTCCTGTCTTCATCCAACTCTATAAGCTGCACATAAAATGTAGTCAATAAAGTCGACATTCCAGCTTTCTATAGTTTGTGGGTGAATGAATGTAAAGCCTAACAGAGAGATAACGATGACGGCTTTTACCTGACTCTGAAAAAAGAGACCCTGCCTTATTTGCTGCATGTCTTTTTAAAAGTAACCGATTTTAAAAAGCTGCTGATTCCAGTGATTGATGTGGCCTGTTTTCTTTTGGAGTGTGCCTGGTTTTCCCTTGGGTGTCGAGCTCACCAAAGATGAGGGGAGTTAGTACCTTGTTACTGAAGAGTTTATGTTCAGGGCAAGAAAACACACTGGTCACGTAAGGTCAAGCTAACTTCCTTTTCTAGAAAACTTTCCTCTAAGTTCCCCCACTGAAGACACTCTTCAGAATAGACAGTGATGCAACCCTAACACCCGCTTGCATGATCCACCCCTAGCTCGATGCTTTATAGAAGCACGTGACAGTCTATGACACAGCATCTTTATGTGTTGGGGGGCCGGGGGGCCTGAAGAGCGGAGATAATTTCACCAGACAAGCCTATTCCAAATTGATTGTCCTGTCATTGTTTTGGTAAGGGAAATGAAGAAACTGTCTCTAGCAAAGATCTTGCTCTGACAAAGATCTTCCGGAAGGGAGAGCTAATCAGAACAGAGTGTGTGTGACCTTTGCCAGAAAGGGGACAGACAATTGTTGGACTTAAGAGGTTTCTAAAGGTGCATATTCCGGCAATCAGAACAGTCTGTGTGTGACCTTTGCCAAAGAAAGGGTAGTCAATTGTTGGACTTAAGAGGTTTCAAAAGGTGCATATTCGGGTAACAGACACTCTGTTTTGTTTAGTCTATGTTTGTTCATATTAGGGTGTATCTCAGCAGTGCTATAAAGCCATTGGTGGGAGAGTGGGCGGGTATCCTCTTTAAATTGTGTTATTTTTCTTTTGGGGGCTAAATGAAACCCATGATTGATGGGCCTATAGGGACAGCACATAGAGTAAGTGTTTGGAGGTGTGGTATGGAAGGGGGGAGACAGGGATGAGAGATAAAGAGAGGTAATGTCAAGGAGTCCGGAAAACATATAACGTAAATACTTGTGTATAAGCAGAGTTTTTCAGCACATTTTAAAAACAGGTTTAGAGAAGTATGTTTGGAGACTGATTATGGAAGCAATTGTACAATTCTGGTTGACATGATTGAACTGTGGAATGATATGACAAATATTAACTACCAAATAATAACAAATTAAAAAAAAAAAAAGCTTAGATCCGGAAATGGATTTGGGCTCACACTAAGTTCCAGTTCCAGTTTAGGAAACAATCCGTTCTTATATAGGGAATACAGAAGATTGAGATTCTAGAGCAAAATGTGGTGTAGAATTTAGATGGTGCCCAGCTATCAGATAAAATAGCATCTGGGGTTTTAAAGGCTTATCTCCAAACAAGCAGCCATCAAAGTGAGATGTCAGCCGAGTCCATGTGGAAGACGCGCACCATCATCAGTCACCGAAGGATTGGCATCCATATAATCCGAATTCAAACGAGGGATCAGCGGCAGGGCCTAAACTGTGAGAATCCGGTGCGCAGAAGGCCATGAATGACAGTGGGAGCCCAAGATCCATTTACAGAACTACACCGGAAGTCAGCCTCCAGAGAAGCCCCGATCTACAATGGAGGCATGGGAGGAAAGTGGCGCTTGTGAGTGCTCGTGGCAGCTGAGTACAGAAGATCGAAGGCTGAGATCTAAAGTGAACGGTTAGAACTGCGTCAGCACTCCTCCCAATGTCGCAGGCTGGACCTGATCTGGGCTCCAAAAGTTTCTGTACTTTTGGTGTGTATTGTTTGGTTTGGTGTTTGTTAGTTCCTATTAGGGTGTGTCTCAGAGGTGCCATATCATCAGAGGTCACCCTCCTGAAGTTGTAGTACCAAATATACTGGAGTATAAGCCTACCTGCATATCAGCCGAGGCACCTAATTTTACCCCAATAACTGCATTCAAAATGCACTGGGGAAACTGCTTATACACGAGTACATACAGTATATGTTTTTCTGTTTCTCGGAATCTGAAACCCAGGATAAATGAACCCACAGTGACAGCAAGTAGAACAAAGAATAAAAGAGTGGGGGACTGTGGGAGGGGGCCACGTCAAAGGGAGATGATGGACAAGGAGTCCATGTAGAAGAAGATTGGCTGGAAACTGATGGTGGTAGCAGTGGTATAGTTCTGGTGTGATTGAACGATGGGATATGATATATGTCTTAAATCCCAAATAATAATAATGTTTTAAATTAAGAAAACATTTTAAAAAGAAATTATAATTAGCACCATCATCAAAAGTAGTGTCACAAGGTGGGTTGAGGAGTTAACAATGAGGGGAAAGTTGCATTGACTATGAATGGGGCTGCACTGCCAATTATAGTTGAATCGGCAACAACAACAACAGAACTCCATAGAAAAATCTTCCAAGTCCATATATCTCTGAACTTCTTGAAGCCTTGTACAGTCCCAGCTCCTCCCTGGAGTGAAATCCTGTGCCTGGTCTCCTGGTAGCATTCATCGTCCTGATCCCGTGCCACTCTCTGTCCCGCGCGTTAGAGCAGAGGAGGCCCAGCTTCCAGGTCCTTGCCTAGTATTGTTAGGTGGCAGCCAGAACTGGGGGAGGTGCCTTTTCTGTTTTCTTCTAGGTCCCTCTCCCTCTCCCTCTCCCCATCGCCACCAGCCCTAACCCACAGCCTTCTGTGCTGTCTCTCCTTTACGCTTACATCTTCTTGCTCCAAAGCCTTGCTCTGTGGTCATGTCAGATAAAAAGGCCCCATGAGGAGGAGACTGACGATGATGTGCACGGTGACTCGATCACTGTTGTGTCCCTGTGCAAATGAGCTGTATCCTGTCAGGATTAACGCGCTCATCTGTGGTCCTCTTGCGACTTTTTTTTTTTTAAGGCATCACTGCCCTCAGGTGGTGGGAGTAGGAGGCCCAGCCTTTGCTCCTGGGAGCCGGAATTGAACCTCCATCCCAGTGGGCCGCAGTCCCGCGCACAACCACTACGCCACCGGGGCTCAGCCCCTCTTGCGACCTTTTCTCTTCTTCTTTAATCCAGAGCTGACATCGGCGTCTCAGTGATACTGCTTCTCTGAGTCCCTGTCGAGTCTGCCGCCTACTAATGATGCCCTGGCTCTCTGCGTACAGTTCACGTGTGCACTGTTGGAGGGTTCCAGAATTTCGAAAGAGATAGGCAATTCTTTCTTTGTTTTGGGCTGGAAGCGTTCAGAGATTTTTTTTTTAATATGGTCATATAATTAGACATTTCATTCAGGGTGTTTTTGATTTAATATTTGTGAGTAAACGTGTGGATGCTGTTCATATTTCAAGACTATGCGTGTGTGTGTGAGAGAGAGAGAAAGAAAACTCGCTGCCCTCGACTCGATTTCTGCTCATAACCCGTACAGGACAGAGTAGAACTTCCCTCTGGGTTTCTGAGACGTAACTCTTTGTGAAAGGAGAAGGCCTCATCTTTCTGCCGGGAAGTGGCTGATGGTTTCCAACTGCTGACCTTCTGTTTAGCAGCTGGTGTGTAGCCACTACTGCTGCTAGGCCTCCCTTCTTCTCATGAAGAGTGCGAGCGAGGTGAAGAAGAGGTTGGAACCTAGCCAGGTGCCCATTTCAAGTGGGCCCCCGCCCCTTGGGTTCCTCTTGCCCGCAGGTCATGGACGAGCATGAGAGTGTGGAGCAAAGTCGGCGAGCCCAAGCCGAGCCCATCAACCTGGACAGCTGTCTCCGCGCCTTCACCAGTGAGGAGGAGCTGGGGGAGAACGAGATGTACTACTGCTCCAAGTGTAAGACCCACTGCTTGGCAACCAAGAAGCTGGATCTCTGGAGACTCCCTCCTATCCTGGTATGTCATGCTACAGCAGGACTCTGGTATAAAGTAGTGAAGCAGGCTGAGCCCCGGTGGTGTAGTGGTTGTGTGTGGGACTGCGGCCCAAAGGGTTGACGGTTCAAATCCAGCAGCAGCTCTCCAGGAGCAAGGCTGGGCTTCCTACTCCCACCAGGGCAGTGATGCCACACACAAAAATAAATAAATAGGCTGAGCCCCGGTGGCGTAGTGGTTGTGCGTGGGACTGCGGCCCACTGGGACGGAGGTTCAATTCCAGCTCCCAGGAGCAAAGGCTGGGCCTCCTATTCCCACCACCTGAGGGCAGTGATGCCTAAATAAATAAATAAAATAGTGAAGCATCCAACCAATGGGAGCTTTTGTCATTTTTAGAATAAGATCCACCCGGCAGGACTGTTTCATACAATTTTTCTGTACAGAATTGTTGTGTTGGACACAGAGATGAATTGTTCTACAGATATTTGATAATTCCTGTTTCTTAAGAGATTATATTCTAGAGGACAGAAATCCTATAGACCAAATAATTACATAATTCAGCACAATAGGTGAGAAGTGGTGCAGGCTAGCGAATTTTAATTTCAGAAGAGGTTGAAAGGCCTTCTCACCTCCCTTTACTGTCTCAGCCCCCCCAGTAGATGCTTTTGAGAGGATTTAAGAGACAACAAGTGGGCCTTCATTCCACTTGGTCCTGTGGCCACTGGCACCCCCATTGGCACTCCCATACACACAGCGCAGTTCGCCTCACTTCTGCCTTCTCCTGCTGCATGTCACCAGAGTTGGTGCTCACGAACTGTCCTGTTCTGAGTGGCCTTGATGTGAAATTCGGTTACTCTACCCATTCATTTGATTTCACATTCTGTACTCCTCACTCCTCCCCCCTGCGTCCTCACTGCTTACCGCGTGCGAGGGCCGCTGTGAACGTAGGCCTCGCCTGTCCAGGGCTTCCCTCCCCACCCTCCGTGAATCCTGCCCTCATCCTGGTCATCTACGGGGAGACAGCCTTGAGATTGCACTCCATTCCAACAGCGCGTTCCCCTCACTCACGGAGGTGTGAGGGGATCGTGTCACACGTATCGTGTCACACGTAAGACTTCTGTGAGGTATAAGGTATAATTAGCCTCCAGTTAAATGCATAGATGTTAAATGATCGATTTGATGAGTACTGAACATAGACCTACCAGTCAAAGCATAAAATATACTCATAAGAGTCATGTTTTGGGCTGAGCCCCGGTGGCGTAGTGGTTGTGCGCGAGACTGCGGCCCACTGGGACGGAGGTTCAATTCCAGCAGTGGGGCTGGGCCTCCTACTCCCACCACCGGAGAGCAGTGATGCCCAAAAAACAAAGAGTCATGTTTTAAAGAAATAATGAAGAGTACATGTTATACACTGTTGAACATCTAAATATATTAAGCTTATTTTTAAAAAGTAGGAATGTAGGAGGGACTTTAAAAAGCTTGCGGAGAATTCCATTTTATTTCATTTCCATTCCCATATGCTTGTTGAAGCCCCTACGTACCTTGCAGACCTTTCACCCAGATTTTTTTTTTCCTACAGATTATTCACCTCAAACGATTTCAGTTTGTGAATGGCCGGTGGATAAAATCCCAGAAAATTGTTAAATTTCCCCGTGAGTGTTTTGACCCCAGTGCTTTTTTGGTACCAAGGGACCCCGCTCTCTGTCACTGGAAGCCACTCACACCCCCGGGGGATGAGCTCTTGGAGCCCCGGGTTCCAGCGGGCGAGGTGAAGCAAGCTGCAGGGCAGGCCTCGGCAGCCGGGGATGAAGAGGCATTCCTGAGCAGGAGCCCGTCCTCCCTCAGTGCCAACGCCATCCGGAGTCCGAAAGGTGAGCAGGGGGGCTGGGTGGGCAGCACGTCGTCTCCTTCTGTCCTTGACTCTTTTTTTGGTGCCCCTGGTGGTCGTGGGCACTACCCAGTGAGAGCCGCCACTGGATTTGAACCGCCAAGCCCACGGGCCGCAGTCCCACACTCAACCACTTACGCCACCGGGGCTCAGCCCCCTGTCCTTGACTCTTGCTTCATGGCGCTTGTGCTTGATAAATACTGGTCATAGTTTTTTGTTTTTTTGTTTGGGGGGGGGGGGGGGGGGGGCATCATTGCTCTCCGGTGGTGGGAGTAGGAGGCCCAGCCCCACTGCTGGAATTAAACCTCCGTCCCAGTGGGCCACAGTCCCGCGCACAACCACTACGCCACTGGGGCTCAGCCCCTGGTCATAGTTTTGCCTAACAATTTTTGGGGGGGCATCACTGCCCCCTGGTGGTGGGAGTAGGAGGCCCAGCCTTTGCTCCTGTGGAGCTGGAATTGAACCTCCATTCCAGTGGGCCACCGTCCTGCGCACAACCACTACGCCACTGGGGCTCAGCCCAGTTTTGTCTAACAATTTGACCCCCAAAGAGGAGTGTTTTCTTTATAAAGCTCCATAATGTAATGATATGTTTTTAATAGGATCTGACTTGAACTGGCCTTCTGCTACTTTCTCAGTCTGAGGTACTTGTATATTTTTAGGGCACTGCGGTCCCTAGGAACTTGGCCATGAGGGACTCAGGACTGTCACTTACTGGCTACCTTAGGACTAAGGAGCAGCCTGTCTGCATTCTCGATCCTTACTTTTATGTGCACACTTAGGGAATTGGGTTCTAAATTAGCCTGTGGTGGTGACTGTGTCTTGTGACCTTTGGATTTGGGGATCTTCTCTCCCTTGCATAGGTTCCCCTTCTTCATCCCGCAAAAGTGGAACCAGCTGCCCCTCCAGCAAAACGAGCAGCCCTAACAGCAGCCCCCGGACTTTGGGGAGGAGCAAAGGGAGGCTCCGGCTGCCCCAGATTGGCAGTAAAAACAAACTGTCCAGCAGCAAGGAGAACTTGGACACCAGCAAGGAAAACGGGGCTGGGCCGGTTTGTGAGTTGACCGATGCCTTGAGCCGAGGGCATGTGCTGGGGGGCAGCCAGCCCGAACTGGCCACCCCTCAGGACCATGAGGTGGCAATGGCCAATGGCTTCTTTTATGAGCATGAGGCGTGTGGCAATGGCTGCAGCAGTGGCCAGCTTGACAACCACAGCGAGGAAGACAGCACTGATGACCAAAGAGAAGCTATTCGTGTTAAACCTATTTATAATCTATATGCAATTTCGGTAAGTGGTTTATTGTTGGCTTCCCACGTGGCTTGTGCTTGTTCGTTTTCTACCATTCACCCAGCAAGCATTTAGTCAGCGCCTGTGTCATTTCCAGGCAGTGGACTTGGGGCTAGACAACGATGGCAGGAGATACCTTCGTCTCCTGGTAGACTCCAAGGAGAGTGGTGAGGGGACCGTCATGGGCTCAGGCAGCATTCACCTGGATTGGAGCCCTGGTGATAGGAAGGACAGGGTTTCAGGAGGAGGGGACGCCTGAGGAACAGACTCCAGGGCTTCCTTCTGCAGGATGAGTACGAAGGAAGGTCTGGGAAAGGGACGTGGGCCCGAGCTGGGATACCAGCCTGGTATTTCTGGAAGTACAAAAATGTATCACTATTTCCGGCAAAGACCCCAAGTTCTTTGTAACTGGAATCACAAGTTCAAGTCACTGATATGAGGAAACTTCCAAAGAGTTCATGGGAAAACTCCATTATCTTTTTAATTTCCTTTTCCCCAAAACGTTTTGAAGCCACCTCGTAATGGTGTGTTCCTGGGGGACACAACAGTTAACATGCTCAGTTCTGCCAAGTAGATTAAAGAGGCTTTGAGCCCACCCAAAGGTGCCCGGGCAGGAAAGACTTGATGATCTGCATCTGAAAACATCCCTTACAAACCCCAGGTGACACATACGGAAGTTGGAAGCAACCATAACTTTTTGTTTTCAACCATTTTATTGGTGGCTCATGTAACTCTTCCATCCATCCATTGTGTGCCAATCACATCTGTAATTTGCTGCCATCATCATTCTCAAAACACTTTCTTTCTACTTAAGCCCTTGGTATTAGTTCCTCATTTTCCCCACCCTCCCCGCTCCACCCTCCCTCATGAACCCTTGATGATTTATAAATTATTATTATTTTGTCATATCGAACACTGTCTGATGTCTCCCTTCACCCACTTCCCTGTTTTTCATACCCCAGGGAGGAGGTTATATGTAGATCCTTAGAATTGGTTCCCCCTTTCTCCCCTACCTTCCCTGCAACAGTAACTTTTTTTAAGGAGTTTTTTAAATTTCTAAAATAATTATTATTATTTTATTTTTTTATTTAAATTTTTTTTTGTTTTTTGAGAGGCATCACTGCCCTCTGGTGGTCATGCGAGCTACCCAGTGCTACTCCTGAGGGCCGCCACTGAAGGATTTGAACCTCCAAGCCCGCGGGCCACAGTCCCGCACTCAACCACTTACGCCACCGGGGCTCAGCCTCAATAATTATTATTTTAAAATGGCTACTCACCTATACAAGATTTGGAGTTTCTGGGTTTGGGATTTTATGTTTGTTTGCAGATGGTTTCAAACATTGTTTCTTCCCCAGCTAAGGTGCTTGTGCTGTGGCGCGGTCATGGTGTGGGTACTGCTGACCGCCTTCCCGTATTCCTCTCTTGCAGTGCCATTCAGGAATTCTGGGTGGGGGCCATTATGTCACTTATGCCAAAAACCCCAACAGCAAGTGGTACTGTTACAATGACAGCAGCTGTAAGGTAAGTGTTCTCAGTCTCCGCGTGACGTTTAGGAACTGTCGCGTCTGCAGACCTGGCGGAGTTGGGGCTAGGAAGGGCCAATAGGACATTACTTGAAATAAAGGGCTTTTTCCTGAATAGGAAATTGATTTTGTTGTTGTTAACATCAAGCTATAGATGACTTTCATATTAAAGGAACAACCATATGTGTGCAGTAGGAAATGAAAACAATGAATTGTGAGGAAAATAAATTTATTAATGAGGAAAAGTTGCCATCTTTTGAGCTTTGGGGGTTTGATAAGAGTGGTTTTGTTTGGGGTTTTTTAGTGGGGGTGTCATTTGTGTGAGACGTCTGTGAAGAAAAAGGCAGCTTTCCACTCCCGTGCAGTACAGTCTGAGTTTCAGTGCCCCCGCCTGCGAGTTGGAATCAGCTCGGTGGCAGTGAGTGGTTTTAGTGGAATTGAGCACGAAAATCTTGTGCAGACTGAAGCGGCCGCCTGCCACAGCTAGCAAGGACGGCCCTCCCAGCACCCTCCCCCCCCAACCCCCTCCTCGGACTAAGACCCCCGCGTGATGACAGCTGCTTTGTTCAAGACTGTTCTTGCCCTTCAGGAACTTCACCCCGATGAAATTGACACCGACTCTGCCTACATTCTTTTCTATGAGCAGCAGAGGACAGACTATGCACAATTCCTGCCAAAGATCGATGGCAAAAAGATGGCAGACACCAGCAGCATGGACGAAGACTTCGAGTCCGACTACAAAAAGTACTGTGTGCTGCAGTAAAGCCCTGCTGGCTGCTTGGCGGGCAGGGGGCGAGGGAAAGGACGCCCTGGAGCTGACCTTTGGCAAACGTGTCCCTGAGAGCAAACTAAATGTAGTCATTTTAGCCTGTGACCCTGAAGCACAAAATAAAAACCCTCCTTACAATAGCGTTCCACATAACCATAGTACTACCCTGTTCTGAGCTCTCAGGCAGAGCCCACCGTTAGCCTGTAAGCAAAAGGGTTTGGCAGCAGCCACCTGGGACCAAATAAGAAGTGAACCGTGCCTGTCCGGATTCGAACAAACATGTAGGGAGTGCAGCGTTTGCCAGTAACCATTAATGAAATACTGAGGGTTTCCTTGGAGTCAAAGAAAAACAAAACAACAACAACAACAACAAATTGTAGTGTTGTCTGGGGACGACATGATATGCTACCTCCTTTTTCCTGAAGTTTTATTCCATGCTATTCACAAGACAAGGAAAGCAAGACCGTGAAGATGTGCAACAATTCTTATGAGGTGGACACGGATTTTTAGACTTACTTTTCAGACCCTTTCCCCACTCTTTGTCTTGCTTTTTGGTTCTGACGTCGTGTTTGAGACACAGCCTGTAAGTCGGGAAGGAAGAGCAGGGCTCTAGAAGAGCCCAGTTCCCCCCCACCCCCTTTCGGCCGCCTTGTTGGGGGACTCTATAGAAAGGAAAAGCATCCTGGGAAATCCTTGCAGGCAGGTGACTTAGCGTGTCCTCAGACGTGTCCCCCCACCCTTCTGCGTGGCATCGTTTGTCCCCTTTTCATTTTACATGGTCGTGTGGCACACACAGCTGAGCAGAAAACCTGCCCAGAGCCAGGTTCCGGTTCCATCGGTGGTGGCTTTTCGTTTGTTCAGACTTTTTTTGCACTTTATAAAAAGGAGAGATTACATGCAAATGAACTTTAAAAGACACGTTCTAATTTGATGGCTCAAAATAACTTGGGGTGTTTTCCCCTCTCATTACATTTAAAAGCAAAACACTTCCCAAACATTGATTTTGTTCATATTTTTGATGAGATTGGTGGTTCTGGGAAATAAACTTTAGTTCTCTTTTGCTTAAGTGCTCTTTTTGTTTGGTTACTTTCCCACTTCATTGCTTACTTTTATTTTCCTTTCATTATTCAAGACTGGAACAAAGATAAAAATGTTATTTATTTAAGACTTTTTTTTTTGGCTTAACTTTTGTTAACATATATTTCAAATAGTGTAGTATGCTATTTTGTGTTTTGTTTTGTTTGGTCTTTTTTTTATTCATTGGGACCCTGGAAGTCGATTCTCATTAATTGCTAGACTCCCCTAGTCATTCCTTCTTCATCCATAGTCGGTACCAGTGTCGTTAAGCATGTTGGTGTTCTGATATCTGACGTCAGGGGCTCTGCAGTTCTCCTCAGAGTATATGGAAAGATTGTCTTAAATGGCTATTTAACGTCAGCACCCTTTTCAGAGGAAGGAGTGGTATACGGTGACCGAGTCCAACAAAATCAAGACTTCGGTATTTGGGAGATTTTCAATACTACAACATCTGTCCATTCTTACCTGGTCAAGTCCCAAGAAAAAGCAAAAGATGTTAAGTGATCCCTTACCTATGTTTTATTTAAGCAGGTAGCACAATCTACTAATGTTGTTTGGTCTGTGTATGTTATATTGGTTGTAATTTTTTTTTTCATTCATCAATTAGCAGAAATTTTATTAAATTAACTATTAACTACATTCACCTTGTAAATTACTGTATAAAACTTGTTGACAATGCACTGACTTTAGAAAGATGTTAATGTACATAAATAGAGTGTAAATAAAATAGTGTTGATGTACCGAATATGAACTGTATAAAAAAAGTATTCGTAATTGTATATGGAGTGTACCTGTTTATCTGTAACTACTATCCAAACAAATTAAATACTGTGGATGCATCTTGGTCCTCTGTTTTTTTCTCTCCACAAGTAACCATGAAAGTCAAACTCATCTGCTTTTCTCTGTGATCTCGGGCTAACCCTCCAGCCTGAAGGACCCTGTCTGCCTCTCAGAGCCCCCACACTCCGTCACTGAGGGCGGCACAAGCTGATGTGACTTCTACCCACTCGGGGCCCTGGAAGGCAGTGGTTCTCAACCTTCCTGATGCCACGACCCTTTCATACAGCTTCTCCTGTGGTGGCGTATCCCCCAACCACAACGTTAGTTTGGTGGCTACTTCATCACTGTCATTTTGCTGCTGTTATGAATCGGGCGACCCCTGTGAAAGGATCCCCAAAAGGGTCGTGACCCCCAAGATGAGAACAGCTGCTGCAAGGAAATGGTTTGGAAAGCATTCCATAAAGGAAGAGGAGAAGGGAGGTGGTACATGGAGACTTGGCCAAGAAGAGGGCCTACAATTGTTTTTGGGTTTGTTTTTTTTTTTTTTGGCATCACTGCTCTCCGGTGGTGGGAGTAGGAGGCCCAGCCCCACTGCTGGAATTGAACCTCCGTCCCCGTGGGCCGCAGTCCCGCGCACAACCACTACGCCACCGGGGCTCAGCCCATGTTTTTGGTTTTTTAATTGACTTAATTTTTGTTGTTGAGAACATACACAGCAAAAAACATACCAACGCAACTTTTCTGACATCTGAGAGTCATAACAGTGGTTCTATTCTTTGAGTTGTACAACCCTTCTCCCTCTCCTTTTCTGGGCAGTTCTTCCTTCCCCAGTTACCATAAACTCAACTGCCCCTATATTTCCTAGCCAACGTTCCAATTGCTATTGTCGGTTTGATCCCACATAGATAGTATATGAGCACACATGTTTTTTACTAGTCAAACTATTGTTTGTTTTTATTCAGAGATCATTTTATTGGGGATTCTTCCAGCTCTTGTAACAATTCATGCATCAGTTGTATAGAGTACATCTGTGCCTGTTGCCATCATTACTTTCTAAACATTTACTTCTTTTTGAGCCCTTGGTATCAGCTCCTCTTTTTGCCTCCTTCCCACCTTCATGCCACCTTGATAAATTATAAATTATTACCTTCATGTCTTAAACTACTCTCTCCCTTCCCCCAGATTTCCTGTCGTTCATCCCCCTGGGGGTGGGGTGCCAGTCATTTCCATCTGTCCCCCCTACTTCTCCTTCACTCCCCACCTTCCTCCTACCCTCCTGGTATCGCTACTCCCAATCCTGTTCTTGGATTCTATGAGAATATGAAATCCTGTTCTGCTTTTTCCCCATTTGATCACCACTCTTGTGTGGAATTGCTGGTCCACACGCAGCACCCTCCAGTCCTGGTGGTCTGGCAGAGGCGGGGATCAGCCCGCCTTCTGCGCAAACCCAAAGCACAGAACTGCCATCTGGTCAGTTCCAACTCTCGGAGACCCTAGATCCCCCGCCCATTCTAAGTTGTCCTCAGCTGCTCCAAAGAGACAAGATTTGTGACTCTTGTGGCCCTTCAATGAGCGATATGCAGCAGAGGTACTACGCAAACACTAGACCAGTTGGGATGAAACCATGACCAAAATCTCCAAGGAAAATCTCATGGGTGTGGGACTGCCTGTTGTCGTCACAACGGGCGGTCCTTGTAAGTCGATCACAAATAACTGGGCCTGCAATATTTTATTCAGATTAAGAGAGAGATTTTAAAAGACCTTTCCTGGTATCATGCTTTGAGAGGACCCCGGGTACCTAAAGGGAAACCTGGTGACGTCCAGGAGGATTCCCGGGGGCAGGTGGGGTGTTGCGGAGACCACGGTTTAGATGACCTCGCAATCCCTACATCTTTGCCTGTGAGTCTGAGCCCTGGGCTTGTCTGGGTTATTCTGGCCCAGTTACCATAAACTCACTGCCCCCTGTATTTCCTAGCTCACATTCAAATTGCTATTGTCAGTTCAGTCCCACATAGATCTAAGAGGACAAAGGTCAGGACGCACATTTTTTACTAGCACAGCTGCTAAACGGGTTTATTGGAACCCATGAGCCCATGAAGTATACGCGTCCCTGGCACTGTCCTTTGGAACCTGTTTGGTGCAGATGAAATCCTACCCGGTGAGGGAGGTCCAGCCTTGTTCTGGACAGAGGCTTGTTGTGTTTTGTTTTTTAATCCTACGAGAGGGTTTTTGTTTTCTTTTTCCGCATCACTGCCCTGGTGAGAGTAGGAAGCCCAGCCTTGCTCCTGGAGAGCTGCTGCTGGATTTGAATCTCCAACCCTGTGGGCTGCAGTCTCGCACACAACCACTACGCCACCAGGGCTTAGCTGAGAGGGTTTAAATTCTCTTCTTGCTGAAGATATTTCCTTTTTGTAAATTCTCTTAAGTATCAGAAGTCCTAGCTTATACACCAAGGGCTCAAGTGGAAAATATGTGGAAATGAAGATGGCAATATGTGTACAAATATGCTTGATACAAATGATGTATTGAATGTTATAAGAGCTGTAAGAGGCTGAGCCCCAGTGGCGTTGTGGTTGTGTACGGGACTGCGGCCCACTGGATGGAGGTTCAATTCCCACTCACAGGAGCAAAGGCTGGCCTCCTACTCCCACCACCAGGGCAGTGATGCCTAAAAAAAAAAAAAAAAAAGGAGCTGTAATAGCCCCCAATAAAATCATTGAAATAAGAACTCTCAGAAGTCCTAGTGGCACTGGAAGGAGCCCCGGTAACATTGTGGGTTATGTAGTGGCCTGTTAACCGTAAGGACAGCAGTTTGAAACCACCGAGTTCTCCGCAAAAGAAAGAGAAGACTTCCTACTCATGTAAAGAATTTCTAGGGCTGAGCCCCGGTGGCGTAGTGGTTGTGCGCGGGACTGCGGCCCACTGGGATGGAGGTTCAATTCCAGCAGTGGGGCTGGGCCTCCTACTCCCACCACCGGAGAGCAGTGATGCCCCCCAAAAAACAAAAAAAAAAAAAAAAAAAAAAAAAAAGAATTTCTGTCTCAAAAATCCCCCGCCCCGCCACAAGCAGTGCTACCCTGTTTTGTAGGGCGGCCGTGAGGCAGAATCAACTCCCGTTGGGTTGGGTAGGGTTTGGGGCAGTGTCATTTGTTCATTGCAGCTGCTAACCCAGTGTGTGCCAGTTTGAGCCTCACGGCTGCTTTTGAAGGAGAAAGATGGGGCGTCTGCTTCTCTAACAATGGGGGACAGCTCTACCGTGCCCTGGAGTCACAACGCGCTGTCCGTCTGTGTTGAGTAGACTTCCATTTTCCTAAAAGGACTAGAGTGGGGGATAAAAAGTGGAGCTTCGGGCTGAGCCCTGGTGGCGTAGTGGTTGTGTGCGGGACTGCTGCCCACTGGGACGGAGGTTCAATTCCAGCTCACAGGAGCAAAGGCTGGGCCTCCTACTCCCACCACCAGAGGGCAGTGATGCCTTAAAAAAAAAAACACCAGCTTGTGAAGGCAGCAGTGCTTTGCTTTTGCCTAGAGGGCCTGTGAATTGCAGGGGCTGCAGAGAGGTGGTTCCCCAGGCTGTCACCTGCCTGCTGGGCTCCCTGTGAAGTCAGCTGCCAAGAGGGATTGTCCGGGAGGGCATTCAGCCAGTCAGAGCAATCAGACCCAATTGTCTGTCCCACCAGAGGTGGGACTCCCACTCTGCTGATCAGGATAGTGTTTGTTTTCCTGGAGAGCCCAGAGAAAAGGTCAAGCCCTCTTAAGGTAAGCCAAGGTTAGGCTGCTATCTTTTTTTGGGTGGGGTGGGGTGGGGACATCACTGCTCTCCAGCGGTGGGAGTAGGTGGCCCAGCCCCACTGCTGGAAGTGAACCTCTGTCCCAGTGGGCCGCAGTCCCGCGCACAACCACTACGCCCTAGGCTCAGCCCTAGGCTGCTATCTTGAGTCAAGGATTCACCCATCTTGCCACATGGGTGCCCCTATTCCCTCCCCTTCCGATTTCGTGTACACCCCTGGGTCATCCCCCTCCCATTGCTTGTATTGCCTTTGGTACAACCCCTTCCTGTGACATGTGGTTACCTGTAATCGGGGGTTTGCACACCCCCGAGTATAGATAAGCCTTGGTTCGAAAAAGAGTCTCCTCTTGTCTCCCACCTCCATGTGGACCACCGAGAGGGCCTGAAGTGAGCATGCTCCCCTGAAATGTGTCTGACTCCTTGACCTCCTGCTGTTCTCTAGGACTTTACTATATTCTTCATATGTTGTCGCCGTACAGTTGCACCCACGGACCTGTGACGTCGTGAGAGGCTGGTTTCCTCTAACACCCGAGAGGGGCGATTCCCTCTGGAGTTTCTCCACCACTTGGGGCCTTGCTCTCCGATGACTTTCATTGCCTGAAGACACCACCAAAGGGTGAAATGGAGCCAGGAGCTCATTTACCCCCCTTTTCTCCCGCTGTTTTAAAAGTTGGGTCTAGCTCGTTATTGGAATATGTAGCCCTGCCGTTGACATCCTCAGCTGTTAACTAACCAAAAGACAGTGGGAGCCCACCCGCTGCTCAGAAAGACCTGGCCATCAGCCACCGCTGTCAAGATGGGCAGTCTTGGAAGCCCTGGGGGGCAGCAGTTCGACCCTGTCCTGCAGGATGGCTATGAGTCAAAATCAACTTGCCAAGGACAGGAATAGCTTCAGAAATAGAGATGCCCTTTTTGGGAATGTCCAGTGGGCTCCTTGGAATTGGACTCACAAGGTCAGAAATGCCCACACCTCTGGGGTACGGCGACCCAAAGAAGCCAGACGTCCTGCCAAGCCGGTGAGGGGGCAGGACCCAGAAAGGCTGACAGGCTAGTATGGAAGCCCAAGCCAAATCTGGCATGGGCGTGGATGGGAAGGGTGGGGCCCCTCTGCCATCTAACAGCTGCATCTGACTGTACTAGATGATGGACCCTTCTGTTACCAGAGGCTGCTTTTCCTCTTCCCTCCAGCAAAGCAAAAAATGCATGCATAATACCCCATTTTGAAATGTGGATGATTTTTTAAAATTAAACATTACACTGGCCCCACTGAGTTCTATAAATAACTCACTAAGTCTGCCCTCTGTTAGCAGAAAGGTCACGGACTCTGAGCCCATTAACCAGAGATTAGATTCTAGTGCTGCTGTTATGACCGCCAATAACTCAAATAAGTTCCTTATGATGGGCCCAGCCGATGGCCTGTACTGTCTTTCCCTGCAGCTCTGGGCCTGAACTCTCCCGTGTGAGGAGAGCCAACCAACCATTCAAAACCAAAAGGGCAGCATTTACCAAAGTCCAAAGGGTTAGGAGGACTGGGGGGCACAACCCCCAGGGAGGTGGGCTGAGCCATGGAGGGGGTGAGGGGGGGAATTACGCTATGAAAACCGAGACCAACTCCATGCAAGTCAAATGCGAAACTGGTGATTAGCTCACGATAAACATGCTTCCAAGGAAGGAAATCAGTTCCTGCTTCAAACTCCCTGCCGACTCAGAGCCACCCTAGAGGGCAGTGCAGAACTGACTGCCCCTGCGGGTGTCTGAGGCTGTCGCTCTTCACAGGAGTCGAAAGTTCCACCTTTTTCCAGGGAGTGGCTGGTAGTTTCGAACGACTGACCTTGCAGTTAGCAGCCCAACTGGCAGCCCCTTTCAGGGCTCTTTACTCCATTCAGGGGAATGAAATGCAGTCATGCCACGATCGTCACCAATCCAGAGCCACACGAGGAACACTTGGTGAGCACCTGCCTTGTGCAAAAAGTAGTCCTGCCGCTAAGTAAAGGGTTAATGCTTAAAAACAAAAACAAAAAAACACCCACCCACCCCCTGGTGCTCCACGGGAGGAAACCAATGCAGTCTGCTTCTAGGCAGTCATTGAGAGCCGGTGGAGCGGCTCTCCGTCCTGCAGCGTCACTGTCCACTTGCTGGACACCAAGAGATCACTCTGTACAGATGCCTGGCCTGGCCGCGGTTCTCTGAGGACAGCAGTGCCCAATCATCAAACATCAACCAGGAGCGTCTTGAATGCTGCCAGTGAGTCCCATCTACCACTGTCACATTCTACTTGTGTTTGGTTTTCCCATGTAGGGGAAAGCTACTATTTGAGTCCCTGTGATGGACCTGGTCCGGTGCTGCTAGGGGTTCCCTTCTCCTGGGCCATCCAAGAATATGCATTTTATTTTATTTTATTTATTTTTTTATCTTTAGGCATCACTGCGCTCTGGTGGTGGGAGTAGGAGGCTCAGCCTTTGCTCCTGTGAAGCTGGAATTGAACCTCCATCCCAGTGGGCCGCAGTCCCGCGCACAGCCACTACACCACCGGGGCTCAGCCTTTTTTCATTTCAATCGTTAATAATTATCTTTTTTTAATTTTTAGGCATCACTGCCCTCTGGTGGGAGTAGGGGATCCAGCCTTGCTCCTATAGAGCTGCTGCTGGATTTGAACCTCCATCCCAGTGGGCCGCAGTCCCGCGCACAACCACTATGCCACCGGGGCGCAGCCTGAATATGCATTTTAATAAGTTCCCTCCGGGATTCTTGTGCCGCAGCTGGATTGCACTGGACTGCAGATTAGTTACTTAGGGGAAAAGTCTGCTCCAGGCAAGGAATACAGGGAGACGGTGTGACTTCCAGAGTAATTAGGAAAAGGTGATATGCATGGGCACGCACAGGAGGAGGAGAGAGTGATTATCCCAAAGCTCTCAGACATAACTGTCTCTGGAGGAGCTGAGACTGCTGGCTGCCCACAAAGGACGTGGGGGAAAGCAAACGGGGGTGAGACGTGAGCCGGATCAGGCTCACGTTGTCCCGAGCACAGCCGGCAGGTGCGCAGTCAGGCTCGGGGGGTGGGGGGGATCCTGCTTGGGCTCAGGTGGACGGTGCCTGGGGCGCATCCTGGAAGATAAGCAGGCCCGAGCCACGTGCTGCAGGTATTTGAGAATCAGCCCCGGGCACAGGACATACTTCACATTTGTGATGGTGGTAGGATGGTGTCATGCGGTCTGTCCACACATTTTAGACACTTCATCTTTATTGCCAAGGGAACTTTTGTTTCTGTCATTTCACTTGCTCATTTTCTTTGTTCTTTCTTTTTTTTGTGTGGGCATCACTGCCCTCTGGTGGGAGTGAGAGGCCCAGCCTTGCTCCTGGAGAGCTGCTGCTGGATATGAACCGCCAGCCCCGTGGGCTGCAGTCCCGCACTCAACCACTGCGCCACCGGGGCTCAGTCCTCACTTGCTCATTTTCACAAACACATCTACGCTTGCTGGACTAAGCTCTGAGCTTTACACAGAGCCCAAAGGGAACTCCAAGTTGAGCACGAGGCTCACCTTGCTCATGGAAGATCAAAGTGAGCAAGAGGCGGAGAAAGGACAAGGACTCTGAAAAGGGGAAAAACAGGCTGGAGGGAGAAGCCCAACCACCGATGAGGTAGCCCAGGGAATGGAGGGGCCAGGGAGCCTGACTGGGGGTGGCAGGTAAAGCCAGTGGAGGAATTTCTCTGTCCTTGGGATGGGTTTTTGGTCCCACCCCTCCGTTCCCCACAGCAGGACCCTCTGCGGCTGCTGGCTTAACCCCAGTGTCGGTGGAGCTGTAGACTGGGCAGCGGGAGAGAGACGCCCATTTGGGGGTTCTGGGGGAGTCTCCCAGAATGAAGTAGGAGATGCCTGTGACATTCCCACATTATGCTACAGCCCCAAATTCAGAGTAGTCGCCTTCGTTGATCACAACGCTTGTGCTACATTGTGTGGAATTCTATGCCTGCTCTGAGGGCCGCTCCCTGGTGAACAGCGGGTTGCATGAGGGCAGTGGGTGTTTTAGACTTGGTTCTCTGGAGCAGCAAAACCTGAGAAGCTTATATATGTACATCTACAGAGAGATTCCTATCAAGGGAATTGCTCAACTGGAGAGGGGAGCAAGGGCCAAGGTGCCAGCCTGAGGACTTCTCTGAGTCACGGAATTGCAGGGGCTGATGAGACCAAGATCATCCGGTCGGACAACAGGCTTCTGGCTGCAGAGGCTGGTGACTCCAAGGTCGGCAGGTAAGGTAGCAAGCGGCTAACGACTCCCACGATTAGCAGGCGATGCAGCAGGCTGCAGGCTCAAGTCCGAAGAAGTAGAGGACAGATGACCAGCCAGGTGCAGCAAGTCACTAGATTAGGGAGACAGAGGGCTGGCTCCCCCAAATGCCTATGCGAAGTGAAAACCAGCTGACCCTGCCACCACAAAGGTGTTCGGGACAATAATTAGACGCCTATGAGGACAATCCGGAACTGGACATGCACAAACCCAGACCACCTCGTCCCTGGTGGGAGGTCCACCTGGGTGCACAGACTAGACACCAGTGACATGACTTCACACAAGTCCACCCTCAGCCACACACCCGACCCCAAGTGGGGATAGGAGGAGATAAGTACCAGCCTAAGGGCAGGTCTGCCCTCTTGTTCAGGTGCGCTCTTGGAGGGCAGGGACGCATACATGCACCCCACCCCACCCACTCCCTTTGGGCTCAAGCGCTCTTTATTTTTTTTAATTTTTAGGCATCACTGCCCTCAGGTGGTGGGAGTAGGAGGCCCAGCCTTTGCTCCTGGGAGCCGGAATTGAACCTCCATCCCAGTGGGCCGCAGTCCCGCGCACAACCACTACGCCACCGGGGCTCAGCCAAGGAAAGCTTTCTAAGTGATTCTGGAAGCTAGGCCTGATGGGCCCCCTGTCCTGGGTTGGGTGGGGGTGGGGGGATGGTCCCAAATGATG
>PVJH01030267.1:0-24872 GCA_004026705.1 Nesogale talazaci
CATATGCCCGTCTGCTTGTGCCCAAACCCAGAATAATGCTTTCCTCTCCAAGGATGAGGTCTCGGCCCGACCTCTCTCCATGAAGTACATGACTTGGACCAGCTCAGGCTGCAGCCCCCGGGAGCCCAGCCCAGGGCTTGTTCGTATGAGAAGACACCCTCCCCTGCCGCCCCGTGAATTTGCATTTGAGGGATGTGCTTGTGCCATGTGGCATATTGCAGGGGGGTGGGGGGGGGCGGGTCACCAGAAGGTTTATTAATGGGATCCGTCTGGCCTCACAGTCGTGAGCTCTCATCCCCGCTCCACAAATGTTCCCCGGATGCCTGCTCTGCTGAATGCTTGGATTGTGTGAAACTGTGTCCTGGTGGGGTGTGCGTCTCTCCCAACATGGAACAGAGACTCGGCTCATAGCCTGGAGGAAGCATTTGTCAGACAGACGGATGTCTGGCAATCCTGTGTGATGGGGTGAAGTGCTAGAGAGAGAGATGCTGTGCACAGCAGAACCAAACACCGCCGGGTCCCGCACCGCGCTCACAATTGTGATCATGTTTGAGCCTCTTGGTACAGCCGCTGTGCCAATCCATCTTGCCAAGGGTCTTTCTCTTTTTCTCTGACCCCCCTACTTCACCAAACATGACGTCATTTACCAAACATGACTCCCTCCTTATGGGTCCCTGGTGGCATGATTTTCACCTGGTAGGCTGTTAACCAGAAAGTCAGCAGTTCAAAACCAACAGCCACTCGAAGGGAGAAAGTGGGGTTTTCTACTCCCATAGACAGCGCCATCTCAGAACTCACCTGGGCAGTCTCCTGAGGTCCGACGCGCTCCCCATGCACTGACATTAACTTGATGGCAGTTAGTTTGGGTTTGCTCTCTGTGTGAGTCCGGGTAGACTAGAGAAACAAACTCATAGACACGCATATGAGTATAAGGGTGAGGTTTATATACAAGAGGAATGGGACATTGAGAAAGCATTGCAACCCAGTCCAGTTCAAAGTCATAAGCCTTATGCCCCATACGGCAGGACACAAGTTCACACAGTCCAAGTACTGAGCAGAATGGGCGTCCGGGGAACATTTGTGGATTGCCTGATAGAAGGAGTCTATAAAGTCTCCTTCTGACTCATGAAGTCACAGGTCAGTGGGTGCAGAGTTCCGGCACTGGCAGGGGTCTCTCCAGGGCTCCTCGCTTCCAGGGCTCAGGGTCCATCAATAGCACCCAGTGGTGGTAGAAGCAACTCAGCGCTGGCAGGGGTCTCCACGTGGCTTCTCCAGCTTCAGAGGTCTGGTTCCATCAGGGTAAGGCCGTGTGGCTTCTCCTCCAGCTCCTCGGACGCTGCCATCTTGTCTTTTCAGTTGAGCAATTCCCAACAACTAGGGAAAATGGGCTCTCATCTCCACGAGGGAAATACCACAAGATTTCCCAGAAGTCTCAGGAGAAAGCCATGCCCACACAGAGGCCTCATTGACTACTCAAGGGCTATCTTCAGATTCACAGTCTAGACTCCACCCCTACATCTCAATCATGAAATTGACATAAGCACATGACCGCCACACTCTCTAAGGATCACCCGTCAAAGTATGCCAGACCAGGTCTCACTATCCTTGTCTCTACAGGAGTTTTCTAGCGATGCCTCTTCCGAGACTGATGGGCTTGTTCTTTTGGCAGCCCGGGGTGCTTTCAATAGCTCCGCCAACGCCACACCTCAAATGCATCGGTTTTCTTCAGTCTTTCTTACTGCACAGACAACTTTCGCGCGACTATGAAGCACCCTAGTCGAGTAGTGGTTTACTCCTTGGGTTGCTAACTACAAAGTCATCCGTTTGAAACCACCGGCGACGCTGAGGGAGCAAGAGGAGGCTGCTTACCCCCAAAAACTGTGACAGTCTCAGAAGCCCACAGGGCCACGTCTGTCTCCCTTGTCCCCTAGCTTGGTCGGAGTGGGAATGGGCTGGTGGTGGTAAGTCAGTTGTTCTTGATTTGGCGCTGATCAGGCCCATCCTGCGGATGTCAGAGAAAATCGGGTTGTAGAAGACTTTCAAGGATCAATTTTCAGAAGTCGATCACCAGAGCTTTCCTTCAAGAGACTCTGTGTGGCTCTGGACCTCTAAACTATCAGGACGTGCACAGTGTGCACCTCTCGGGAACTTGCAGAGTTACAATCCTTTAGAGCTTCTCCCCTTAAGAGGTGGTGCAGTCTTGGTTAACCAGCCCTTGAATCCCGGCTGATTTTGTATGGCTTTGACTAGCAGGAGGCTAGGAATGTGGTTTTCCAGCCTAAATGATGAGAGGTCTTTGTAATCTAGCAAATCCTTTGGACCCGGAGTCATTAAGGGAGGGATCCCAGCCCAGCCTGCTGGGTGGTGAGAGACGCAAGTTGCCTTCCCCATCCCAGCCAGCAGCCGGCCAGCTTCTGAGGCAGTCGCTCCTCGCCGACTGGGACCCGCATACAGAAACACAAGTAAGACCGGCATGATCAACTGCGTCTGAGACCAGCTACACGGGACCCATGGTCCTGGTGCTGATTCTGAGTCATAGCAACTGTCTACTGAAGGATAGCGCTGCCCCTGCTGTCCGAGGTGGACACAGGTCTCTGTGACACAGGCGGCCACGTGGTTCTTCTGTGGAGCCTCTGGTGATATGAACCACTAATGTTTCGTCTTTCGAACACGTACTTAAGCGCCGCACCATCGGGACATCCTGAATCTATCCCGGAAGATTAGTCTCCCTGTTCAGATTCACTCAGAATTTTAGGCTAGAAAAATCATCCTTTTTTCATCTTTAATAATCTGTGGGGGAGGGGTGTTCAGCTTTTCAATAAGAAAGCAATCTATCTGTGTGTGTGTGTGTGTGTGTGTGTGTGTGTGAAAGAGCTTTATGTACAAGAGAAGTTGAATATTGAGAAAACATCCAGCTCAGTCCAGATCAAGCCCATAAGTTTGATATCGGCCCATATGCCTGACACCCATCTATAAAGTCCTCTTCTAACTCGCCAAACACATGCCCTGGTGCCGAATGCAGGAAGATCTCAGGCCAGTGGGTGGAAAGGCTGGTGGATGAAGTGGTGGTAGAAACACCTCAGTGCTGGCAGGGGTCTCCACGGGGCTCCTCCAGCTCCAGAACTCTGGCTCCATCAGCCTCTCTCCGCATGCCTTCTTCACAGGGAGCCTGCCACAATCTTTTTTTCTTTTGGCATCACTGCCCTCTGGTGGTCGTAGGGGCTGCCCAGCCTTGCTGCTGCTGGATTTGAACCGCCCAGCCCATGGGCCGCAGTCCCGCACTCCACCGCTACGCCACTGGGGCTCAGCCCCCAATCTGTTTTTTTATGGAATGAGTGCATAGCTTCTATTTTGTATGCCGATGTAGACCAACTAGTTTTTGAAAACTGGAATCTATTCTGCATGCCAAACTGCATCCTCTTTTCCATCTTAATTTTTTTTTTTTTGGTCATCACCGCTCTCCGGTGGTGGGAGTAGGAGGCCCAGCCCCACTGCTGGAATTGAACCTCCGTCCCAGTGGGCTGCAGTCCCGCGCACAACCACTACGCCACTGGGGCTCAGCCCTTTTCCATCTTAATAAGACATGATTTTTTTATTAGTACAATGGGAGAAAGAGACTCTCTACTCCCCTAAAGAGTTATAATCTCAGCTGAGCCCCGGTGGCTTAAGTGGCTGAGTGCGGGACTGCAGCCCGCAGGTTTGGCGGTTCAAATCCAGTGGCGGCTCTCAGGAGCAGCGCTGGGTAGCGCCCACGACCACCAGAGGCAGCAATGCCCACAAAAAAAAATGCAACTTTGTAGGACTAGTTACTATTTTGGGGGGGGGGGGGCATCACTGCTCTCCAGTGGTGGGAGTAGGAGGCCCAGCTCCACTGCTGGAATTGAACCTCCGTCCCAGTAGGCCGCAGTCCCGCGCACAACCACTACGCCACTGGGGCTCAGCCTGACTAGTTACTATTGATCAGTGACATATACTCAATAGCATTGCTGCTATGTGACTTATTTCACCCAGCCCGCATATATTTTATTTATTTTATTTTTCACATTTTACCCTCTCAAACAATCCTGTGGTGTCCAGCTACGAGACCAAACACAGAATGGAATTTCAAATCTCAAGCAATCCGGATTTTCTGGAGCCGTGGAAGCTGGCTGCACCCCTGAAACCATGAGAGATCATCTTTAAACTGAAACCGAAAATGCCCCCCTTTGGCCTTCTTGAAACCATGCTGCTGCGGAGGCTGCTGTGGTGGTTGGTGGCGCCATTGTTAGGTGCCTTCGAGCGGATCTTCTCAGCGACCTCACGAACAACAGAGGAAAACACCGCCAGCCCTGCACCCTGCTCACACTTGTTGTGTCAGAGCCCATCGCTGAGGTCAGTCCATCTTGGTGAGCCCCTTCCTCTGTCTCTGTTTCGCTGCCCTTCAGCTTTGCCAAGCGTCAAGTGCTTCTCCAGGGACCTGTCTCTCCCGATAACAACGTATCTGAAAGCCACCATTTTGACTTCACTTGGAAAGAACTGCTATCCTGAGCATTGTTTACTTTGTTTGTTTGTTTGTTTTGGGCATCACTGCCCTCTGATGGTGGGAGTAGGAGGCCCAGTCTTTGCTCCTATGGAGCCGCTGCTGGAATTGAACCTCCATCCCAGTGGGCTGCAATCTTGCGCACAACCACTACGCCACCAGGGCTCAGCTTTATTATTATTTTATTATTATTTTGCATTGTATACTTTTAAGGTTGATCGACACGGCATCAAATAAATGGTGAGAGATGAAAGGATGCTCCCAACACAATTGCTGTGGTGGTCATGTGCTTATGTTAATTTCATGATTGAGATGTAGGGGTGGAGTCTAGTCTGTTAATCTGGAGATAGCCATTGAGTAGCCAATTAGGCCTCCGTGTGGGCATGGCTTTCTCCTGAGACTTCTGGGAAATCTCGCAATATTTCCCTCGTGGAGATGAGAAGTTTTCTCCCCGGTTGTTGGGAGTTAGTCTCTGAGACAACAAGCTACGGACAAGACAAGATGGCAGCGTCCCAGGAGCTGGAAGAGCTGGAGAAGCCACATGGCCTTGCTCTGATGGAGCCGGACCTCTGAAGTTAGAGAGGTCACCTAGAGACCCCGGCTAGCGCTGAGCTGCTTCTGCATCACTGGATGCTATTGATGGACCCTGAGCCCTGAAAGCGAGGAGCCATGATGGGACCCCTGCCAGGGCCAGGACTCTGCACCCACTGACCTGTGACTTTGTGAGTCGGGAGGAGACTTTATAGACTGGTATCGTACATATGAGCTAATATATGACTTAGGACTTTGAACTGGACTGGGTTGGGATACTTTCTCAATGTTCCACTCCTCTTGTTTATAAACTGTACTCCTATATCTATATGCGTGTCTATGGATTTGCTTCTCTAGTTTACCTGGATCAACACAATCGCTGAAGACAAAGGGGGTACATAAACAAATGCAGTGAAGAAAGCTGATGGTGCCCAGCTATTGAAAGATATAGCGTCTGGAGTTTTAAAGGCTTGAAGGTAAACCAGCGACCATCCAGCTCAGAAACAACAAAACCCACATGGAAGAAGCAAACCAGCTTGTGTGATCCCCAGGTGTCGAAAGGATTAGATACTAGGCATCAAAGAAAGATCATATCATTGTGAATGAGGGGGAGTGCAGAGTGGGGACCCAAAGCCCATCTGTAGGCAACTGGGCATCCCCTTACAGAAGAGTCTCAGGGAGGAGAGGAATCAGTCAGGGTGCAGTGTAGCAATAATGAAACATATAATTTTCCTCTAGTTTAAAAAAATTTTTTTTCCATCTAGTTCTTTAATGCTTCTCTCCCTCCCCCCCGCCTCCACCGCCATCATGAACCCAACTCTACCTTACAAATCTGGCTAGAACAGAGGATGTGCACTGGTACAGACAGGAACTGGAATCACAGGGAATCCGGGACAGATTAAACCCCTGGGGACCAGTGATGTGAGTGGCAATGCCAGGAGGGTGGAAGGAAGGTGGGGGAAAAAGGGAGAACCAACTGCAAGCATCTCCAAATAACCCCTTCCCTGGGGGATGGACAGTAGAAAAGTGGGTGAAGGGAGATGTCAGACAGTGTAAGACATGGCAGAATAATAATAATAATTTATGAATTATCAAGGGTTCACGAGGGAGGGGGACGGGGAGTAGTGGAAAAATGAGCTGATACCAAGGCCTCACGTAGAAAGCAAATGTTTTGAGAACAATGAGGGCAACACATGTGTACAATGTGCCTGACACGATGTATGGATGGATGGCTTGTGATAAGAGTTGTACGAGCCCCTAATAAAATGATTTGAGAGAGAGAGAGAGAGAGAGAGAGAAAGGATAAGGTAGAAGCAGTGGTGGTTAGGGCTCATGCCCTACACTGTGGGGTAAAAGTAAAAGGAGGGGCAGAGTCCCACTTATCAATTGTCTTCTAGCCCAATGAGGCCTCCCTAGTGCCTCCAGCTCTTCTGTAGCAGAGAGAGAGAGAGAGAGAGAGAGAGAGAGAG
Organism: Nesogale talazaci; assembly: GCA_004026705.1. Classification (NCBI taxonomy): domain Eukaryota; kingdom Metazoa; phylum Chordata; class Mammalia; order Afrosoricida; family Tenrecidae; genus Nesogale; species Nesogale talazaci. The sequence continues at coordinate 6,520 of PVJH01030267.1, forward strand.
AGAGAGAGAGAGAGACCGCAGAGTGGAATCCTCCTTGGTTCTCTGTCCTCTGTGGCAGCCTGCTTTTAATTCCAGCTCCTCCAGCTCCTGCCGGTCCCGATCCAGGAGCCCTCAGCAGTCTGCTGCCCAGGGTCTTCCTTTGGCCACCACACCATCCGTCTCCATCCAGCCGTGGTGGTTTGCATGTGACCATGAGGCCGAAAACCAGGAAATGAGACCGAAACCCTCAGCCAGCGAGACGCGGGGACACAGGCCGCAACGAGGACTGCCTGGATAGCACAAGGAGGGCCTGTTCTAGGTGGGGGTCGCTTCTGAGTCGGAACCAACGGGGAGACGGCTCAGAGACGACCACCACCACCACAGGACGCTGACCAGGATTCAGGGACGGTCCAGTTAGGAAGCACTGGGAGGAGGGGCCTGCCCTTCCTTGACGTCCCCAAATCCGCACATCCTTGGGAACCCTCATCAAGGGTGGAGCGGGAATAGGATGGGGCACCGTTTGGTTCTGCCAGGCCTGGAGTTGCCAAGGGTGGGGCCCAGATGTCGTCCTGTTTGCACCTGGGCCAGGGACACCTTGAGAGCCAACCACGGCCCCTCTCCCACCATGGCCTGGCTCCCCAGTGGCCCCTACCCCCACCCCCACCCCCACCCCTACCCCGGAAGTGGGCCGGCCTGGTCCCCCGCAGGAAATGACTTAGACCTCCCTATGAGTGGCATTTTCCCTTCTCTCTCCCTCTCATGTAAAACATGTCACCGCATTTCCGCAGCCAATTGCTCTCTGGTGAAAATAAATAGATAAATAAATAATTTTTCACAAAACTAATTAGCAGAGAGGAAGATGCTAATGTGTTTTGCCAACTGTTTCTCTCCTCTCTCTCTCTGGGCAGCTCGCTCCCAGCCAGCTGGGGGGGGTAGGGGTGGAGGGGAGAGATGAGGAGAGAGCCAACGGCGGTGGCAGCCCTCCTCCCCCGACACCCCCCGCCCAACCATGTGGACACTTTACGGCCAGTGAACCCTGGAGCTGGTGGAAGGGCCTGGGAGCAGCGGTGGGGAGCCAGATCCAAGCTGGATTTTTGTGTGTGCTGTTGGCTAGCCTGGGACTGTGAGGGTCTTCCAGCCCCGGAAGTTTCCTCTGTGGAATTGGGGGGGGGGGTGTTATGGGAGGGGAAGGGGCTCCCCTGATGAAGATCCGGGTCCGAACTCTGTGTGGGGGAAGGAAAAATGTTGATGTGTGGTGGACATGATCACTGTCGCTGAAGTGTAGCCTTAAAAAGGGGGGTTAAGATGGCAAATTTGTTGCTTTCTCTGTTTTGCCAGATCATTTTCCCCCATAAGAAGTAGGAGAATTCCTGAAGTGGCTTGTTCCCCTGTGTCCTGAGAATCCCATGGGAGGTCAGAGGGGATGAGAGCAATGTCATGTGATCCAGGCCTGGTCAGGTGCCTGGTGAGGGGGTACAGGTGGCTGCGCTCTCCCTCCTGCTAGACAGGGACTGGAGGGGTGGGCCCCGAAGTCTCTCTGAGTCACAGCTCCATGGCAGCAGGCAGCCCCGTATTCCTTTTGTTCTGCTAAGCCTCACGGCCCCCCAAACATCCCCCACCCCAAGCCCATGGCCATCAAGCTGAGTCCAGCGCCTGGCCGCCCATGGACGTGGGCACAGCACTGCCCCACAGGTCGCCTGGCTCCACTGTCGACTGAAGCAGGTGGGTGGCCTCTCTCCCAGCTCCCCACCTTGGGCCAGCTAAACTGTCCCTTCCTGCTCATCCCTCCTCCTTGTCATGGCGTGTTCCATGCCTGCCTGTCCCCGAGGACGGGGTGAGACCTGCCACATGCATGGTCACACACCGGGCTGCACCCTGAGCTCCTTGGGCTGGAAAGCTCCCACCTCCAAAACTCTGCCTACCCCACCCGTCCTGGGCCCTCACCACCCTCTACCTCCTACCCCAAATACCTCCCACCACCACCTCTTCCACCATGCTCAGCCACTTCCACCACGCTCGACCGGCCCACACAGGAACTCAGGGAGCAAAGAAACAGTCCCAAAGACGGAATCCAAGGGTTAGTCTTCAGGGACCAGGTCAGGGTCCTACAGAGGGGCCATCCTGCTGACAGAGAAGTTCTTTTGGGGCGGAGCGTAGGGGCTGAGAGCTTCCCCAGTGGCTCAGGAATGTGGGCATGCTTCCTGGGGTCTCATATTGCCCTCCCAAGACCCCTCCCCTATGGGGACAGAAGAAAGCGGAGCGAATGGGGTGGGTGCCTGAATTCCCAAGTAGCCTTTCAGGGGACAGCCTTTGAAGCAGAAGAGTGGGGGCCCTGCTGCACCCCAAGAAGAAGGAAGTGTACCTAACTTTTCCAAACCCCAGGTTCTTCCTGGAGAAAACAGGGGATTTCACAATACGACAACGGGTTCATCAGGGCTGCTCAAGCACTGGCGGAGTCCACCATCGCTGCTACAACGTGAGATGGGGACAGGGTCCTGGCGAGTCCAGCAGTAACCTCTTGGCCTCACGTTCATGTTGGATGGGGCCCTGAAGCCAGACCTGACCTGGGATCCCAGCGTCTTGGGTTTCAATCTTCACACTGATGTGGGAAACTGACCCTGAGGGAAACAAGATGAGGACTTCATTCCCTAACTCACAGCAGAGGGCATCTGGAACGCTGGTGTTTCACGGCAGGAAAGTTAGAGATAAAGTCCAAGTCCATGATCCTGCTTGGAATGTCCCTCCCACAGAGGGGCCCCTAACAGCTATGCTGCCTGTCAGTGAGCACGTGGTGGATTTTCTCTCCCTGGAGAAGCAGCCATCCTGCTGTCATCTCCTCCAGCCCCTCATACCTCCCCCAGGTGGATGTTAGGGCTCCTCACCTGCGAGCTCAGGGACCTCCCTGTGGCTACCGCCCACCCTGTGACAGATGTAACTACTGAGTGTGCATGTCTTGTGGCGACCTATCCGTATCCCAAGTTTGTAAAGACGCTCTCTCCCTCCCTCTCTCCCCCCACCTCCACGTGGACCACCAAGAGGGGCTGAGGTGAGCAAGCTCCCGTACGATGTGTCTGACTCCTTTACTGTACTCTCTCCTATCTCGCCTATCCTCTATGACTTTACGACCGTCTTTCTATGTTATCACCGGACAAATGTGCCCACTGGGCCCTTGGTTGTTAGAGACGGGTGTCCTGAGACACGGGTGGATAGTCACCCCACCCGCTCATGGGCTACATTGTGGAAATGAGAGCTTGGAGGCTGTTTCTCAGGGAAGTGAAACCCAGGTCACCACGCGTCGGCTGGGTCCTGATCCCGTCCGAGTGAGGGGCTCAACCAACAGAAGAGGAAGCCGGTCTGCGGGTGGTCCCTGTCTTGGGAGACCCCACTTGGCCAGCACCTTGCTCCTCGACAGATGTCAACAGAACAGGGGTGGTTCTGCGCTTCCTCTGCAGGTGATGCGCCCACTGACCTCGCCACAGGCTGGTGGTAGCTTGGGCCTCCCTGGGGGTAACACCCAGCACTCCGTTTCCATAGGAACAACAGCCAAGAGCCCCTCCTCAGCAGCTGTGCTCGGTGACGCCTGAGCTTGGCCTGCGCCCCATCAACTGGAGGGCCACGAGGCAGGCTGCTCTGGTTTAGTTTTGAGCAGGGCATGAGACCCTATGACTCAGAGGTCGACACCACCTGCCCCATCTGGTCACAGAGGCATCCACAGAGAGGTTTTGGGAACCCCGAGGCTGTGGGCGGAATAGAGAGGGCAGCCACACAGCTGCAGGGGACTGGCCAGTCCAGGGAAAGGAGCATGCTGTGGCTTTGGCAAGGGGTCAGGGTGCAAATGAGCCGCAAGCAGCAGCAAGCGGGGCTCCAGGTTCCTCAAGGGAGGAAGTGAACCCCCTGCAGACTGACCACACGGGGAGGAGCTGGCACTGGCCACAGAGGAGAGACAACAACCCAGGGGAGGAGGCACGCTGTGAACCAGCCCTCTAGGGACTCCAGTGCCGCTCTCTGAGTCCGGGTGTTTAAACCCAGCCCCTCACCGTGGCCCTATAGGAAGGACCCCATGGTCCTTCCTATAGGGCTGCCCCCAAAGAGCCACGGCAGTGATACACCTTGGTGGAAGCCATCTGCCACATCTTGCTCCCAAGGAGTGGCTGAGGTTAGAACCAAGGACCTGTTGGTCCATAGCCGAGGATTTGACCACCGCTCCTGAAGGGGCCTGCAGCCTGCCCAGGGGACGCTTCTGTACCTCAGCTTCTTCATCTGTTGTGCCCCGGCTGTTCCTCTGAGCCTTTCTGTCCTCCCTCCTGGGTGACTTTAGGCTCAGTGTCCACTCCCATTCTTCGATGCTGGGAAAGTCAAGCCTCCCAGCAGCTTGACCTGGCCATGTGACACGATTCTGGCCAACCACTGATCGTAAAGTGACCAGATTTTAAGCGAGACACCATTGACTGGGGGGCTCTTGAATAAAAATTTGGTCTATATGGAGCAACAAAAATGTTCATAGAGGGGCTGAGCCCCGGTGGCATAGTGGTTGTGCACGGGACTGCGGCCCACTGGGATGGAGGTTCAATTCCAGCAGTGGGGCTGGGCCTCCTACTCCCACCACCAGAGAGCAGTGGTACCCCCCCTCCCCCCCAACAAACAAGAAAAAGATAAAAAAATGTTCATAGAACACAAAAGTAGTATTGTAATATAGCTATTTTAATTTTGAAACACCACGGGACGGTGTTAAATTGTTAAAAAGCAGGACGTCTGGTCCGCTTACGATAGAGGGAAGTTGGTGGGAAAGGCTTTGTTAGGGTGGCCATTAGGGCTGCCTGGTCACCAGTAAGACGCCACCAAAGGTTCACCAAGCACAGAGACTAAGAGCACGCTGAGGGCGGGGAAGCAGAAACGGGTAGCAGTACCACCGAGTTGCTGAACCAGCCCTGGTGACTCTTCTCCAGAGGGCTCAACTCCACAGGTGCCTTCATGAACCGACTTTACAACCTCAGCCATTGGTAGCGCTGCTTCCGTTCCTTGAAGCGGAAAGCATTCCTGAAACACGGCCCCTGTAGCCTCTTCAGGTCCCCCGCTCAGGTTCCGGGAGTGACATTCACTCCCTCCTTCTCCCTGGTGGCATCCTGGAAGCCACCACATGCCGGTGGTGGGGTTCATTCCTGGGCGTCTCGCCCCCTCCCCCCTTGGCAGCCGTGCCCGCTGCTGCCACGACAGGGCCCATCCTTGCCCTCCTCCAATCTCCTCTAGTGCTGACCCTCCCCGGTCCTGTCCCACGACCTCCACGGGGGATTTCTGGAACCCTCAGGCTACATGTGTCCTGACAGTAACTGTCCGGCTTACAAAGGTGACCCGTCTCCCTGTGGCCTTCAGGCTAAGCCCCAAATGGCTCTCCAAACCTCCGTCTCTCCTGCCCCTGGACTTGCCTCTGCTGGCCGCCGGCCATCCTCGGCACCCCTGGGGCTGCCTTCCAGAGGACCTGGGAGTCACCTACCTCAGAGTCCATCCCAGATCCCAGGCGGATCACCTTGCTCTGTGGCTGCCTCGGGTGCGGCGTCGTCCGCCAGGCTGGCCCCCCCTCCGCACCAGAGAGCCACTCCTGCCTGCAGAGCGCTCGGTATCCCTCGCCAGGTCCCTGGAGTTGGTAAACGGAGGTGGAGTCGCTGAGTGAGTGAATGAATGAGGCCATGTGCCAGCCGCCAGCCAAGAACCTGGGAAGCCAAGCGCAGAAAGGGGGGGGGGGGAGGAGGGGTTTCGGTGCTTTGTTCAGGGAGGGAGGACAGTTCAGACCTGTCTTTGAAAAGCTGCCTAATTGCCCAGCTCCCTGGCACTCTGCCCGGCCGGCTGTGTGGGGGAGGAGCACGCCCTGCCCACAGGCGGGCGAAGCTTCATCCTGGCTCCTGAGATGAATGGCCTCCAGCCACCTGCCGCCAGGGAGCCACTTAGAAAGGTGCTTTTCCCCGAAACGAGACCATTTGTCTTGACACACTGGGGAAACGGCAGCTGCATCCAGAATTCCCCCCTCCCCACTGCCCTGGAACTTCTGGGACGCCCCCCATGCCTCCCTACCCCCCTGGACAGCGCACAGGATGGGGCAGGCAGGGTGAGCAAGAGGCTCTGCTTGCTTCCTGACCCAGGACACCAAGCATCCTCCTGGGGCTCAGCGATGGTGGTGTGGATGGCCCGGTCCCTCCACAAAGCCCTGTGACTCATAAAAGAAGGCACAATCGAGAACGTCTGGACATTGGTTCATTACTCAGATTCCTACAGATGGTCCTTCTGGATGTCGGCTCCACCGGGGGGGCAGGGCAGAGGCAGAGGGCAGCCTGCTTCCGCACGCACAAGGCCCCTCATCACCCTTCTGTGTCAGAGCCTCCGAGACACGACAGGTCAAAGGCGTGGTGATGGACGCCACGCCTGTCCTTCTCAGCGGCAGCTGTTCAGGAACCATGGGGCATCCAGAACGTTCAGGATCCTGGCAGATGCCAGGAACTGCCAGGCATCGTGCTCCATTCCCAGTGGCAGGCCTTTAGCTCTTAAGATTGAAATGATCGTGGCTGGTGTGTCCCAAGGGCCAGGACGGATAGAGAAAGCACAGGGGATGGAAACAGCTGACTTCCCTTTTCCGGCCCCTTTGGCCTTGACCAAGAGATGTGGACTTGAATTCCAGCTGTGCCACCAGCTGCATGCTGGTGAGTGGCTGCAGGCCTTGAGCCTGAGGCCTGTCATCGATCAAATGACACCTTGCCAAGGGCATTAGATGGAGGGTGCTTATTGCAGTGAGTGCGAAGTACTCTGTGATCAGCATCAGCGTTGTGGTCACCCAAGAACCTGGCCAGACGTGGGGAGGGAGGGGCAGGAGAGGACAGTGGGAGCTAGCTCCTGAGAATGGGGCACCGCTAGGGGTTGGGCCTGATTGGACCTTCCAGAACTCCCAATTCTGCTTCTCCACCTGTGACCACAGCTTTATTCCCCATTTGGTGTTTTCCTTGGTGCCTCATCCCTTGGGAAAGAGACGGTGCTTGGAGGTGAGAAATAGTGCAGACCTCTGAGCTCAAAGGACTTCTCAAAATGTAGGGGAGGTCAGGGCTTAGACTCAGACATGGAATTGAGACTTAGAGGTGGGATCAGGGTTCAGAGGTGGGATCAGGGCTCAGAGTTCAGAGGTGGGGCCAAGACTTAAGTGGACGGGAGCAGGGGAGAGGCAGCGTCAGAGCAAGGAGAGCGTCCATGAGAAAGCTCGCAGGAGGCCCTCACGTCACGTCAAGTAGGGTCGGCCTCGCCCGGCTCGCTGACAGACTTTGTTGTGATCCCTTGGCAATGTATGCCGGACTGTTTCCAGATCGTTTCTCTAGTCAGCTTGATCAAAACATGTCAGTCTCTGCCCAGCACCTTTGCAAGCAGGCGCCCCAGAGCTCTCAGGTGGACTCCAGTAGTTCAGCTTGGCTCTCCAAGTCCCAGGGCGGCACACAGATGCTCAAATACCAGCCGCAGGTTAGCCCCCTGCCCAGGGGGGTGGAAGGGGCAGGGCTGTAATGTGCTTGTGTGAAAGACCACAGCCCTGAACCCCTTCCGGGCACCTGCTGGCTCACGGGGACACCCACAGCTGCTCTCACAAGGCCGTCTCTCTCCTCGCTGCTTCTCCGCTGCCCCCCACCCCTCCTGCCCTCCTGCTCCATACGGGGCAGAGACCTTTCAGACACGTGCTCCCTCCATTTAAGATGTCTCCGCCCAACCTCGCTTGCCCAAATCCATCCATCGCACATCTGTCTGTGAAGTCTTCCCGCGCCACAGCCCTCCGATCCTCCCTCAGGCCCAGAGAGCCCCAGCCAGCATCTCTCAGCCCCGATCTCCTCACCTGCCTGCATCCCTGGGGTGACCCCAGAGAGGGGGAGAACGAGGCACAGGCCAGTTCCGCTCAGCAGTTGATGCTTATTGATTTTCACCTGCCTGCATCCCTGGGGTGACCCCAGAGAGGGGGAGAACGAGGCCTCACGACGCCGTCTCCCCAGAAGCTGGCCCTGTGAGGGTGAATGAGTCACCTGTGGCTGCTATAAGGAACATTAACCAGTGGCTATATGGAATTATGATAACCCAAACCGGATGGCTGGCCACAACACTCTCTTTAAAAACTTCTTTTGGGTGTATGGTTTGGGAGAAAATTTTACCAGACAAATTCGCTTCCCATTTGATCGCTCGTATACCTTCTGTTTCATGGCATTGGCTGCAGCCCCTCTGGGCCACTTCCTCCCGGGGGTACCCGGTCTCTATCCCTCCTTGTCCTGTGATGCCGGCCCAACGGGTGTGAGACAAAGTCTCGCCATCCTGGCTTCAGAGGCATGTCCTGGTCGCACTTCTTCAGAGACGGGCTGGTTCCGTCTTTGGGCAGCGAGCGCAGGGTCCCTCCGCTCTTCCTGCCAGCACCCCAGTCATTCTGGGTCAGGGTCCGACTCTCACATGCCTAGGAGGCCTGAGAAGGCGAAGACTTGAGTCTTCAAGGACACACCCCTTGGTCCTCAAAACATTGACAGCCCAAGACACCCAGAGGACCGGAGTGGCCTCCTTCATAGGACCACTATGGTTCGGAATCCACTCGGGGCCGTGGGTTTGATGTGGGTGGGTGTCCCCGGAGTAGGGCCATGGGTGTGGGTCAAAACCACAGTCAGGAGGTGGTGCCTGCGCCCAGCTTCCCACAGCCCTGCAGCCAGAGCCCCCAGTGGGCCCTTCCCCACCTCCCTGCGCCCCATCGGTGGGTGGCTGCTACCCTAACTGCTCCCCAGAGAGCAGCTTCCGAGGTCATTGCTGGAGCAGAAAACCTTGGTGAACTCTGCCTGCCCATCAGCAGTGAGAAAGCGGCATTTACAGCTTGGAGAGCCCCGGGAGAAGGGATTACTCATGCCCGGTCTCGATGGGGGCACGCTTCCGGGAGCCTCCGGATCCAGGAGCCGGCGGCGGCAGCGTACAACTTTGAGAGTGACAGAAGGCGTTGTCTGCCGGGGTGGAACATTCCACTGCCCACGGGAGGAGCCGGGGGAGTGGGGGTGGGGGGGGCAGGAGCAGTGGGGAATCAGGCTGCATTGAGGCCCACACGGAGGCCAGCCCACAAATGCCACTTCCTGCTGGCACCACAGTGCCCATCATTCTCTTTGGACAGATCTTTCTCTGGAGCCTAGACCAGAATTAGCTTTTTTTTCTTTTTCTTTTCTTTTTTTTTTTTCCTCCGGTCTCCTCCTCTTTCTATGTTTTCCTTCTGGGGGAGAACAAGGGCTGGTTGCTATGGCAACCAATTTATTTCTGCAAGTGCATTTAACTTCCATCAGATGTTCCGCTTGACAGGAGGCTTTGCCCCTGGAGGGGTGGGGGTGGGGGTGGGGGTGGGGGTGGAGAGACAAGCTCGTCTCTTTACTCAACCCGCAAGCCCTTCCTGTCTGCTGCCCAAAGGGTTAACGGGAATAAACAAACTTTCCAAGCAAGGTTCCCGGATCTGGGAGAAAAAACCCAAAGTCATTACATCATCTTGGGGCTTCTGTCCTGTGACATTAAACTTTCTCCGTCTTGGGGTCCCCCCTGTCCACTCTCCTATAAGACTCAGAAGGGCTCTGATTTTTTTTTCTTGCTTTCAGTCAACACGTAGTTATCAAGGCTTTCTGTATAGTCTGTGTTCACCCTCCTACCAAAAGGTGGGTGGTTCAAACCCACCGTCTGAAAGTTTCCCCCCAGATGACACAGCCCTGGACGGGCCCCTGCAGGGCTGCTCCACACTGCAACACCTGGGGGTGCCCGAGTCGGCCTTGGCTTCCTGGTCGTGAGTTTGGTTGGCTTTGGTTTGGCACGTTAGGTGATCGCTTCTGATGGCATGGTGACCTCCAGAAAGAGTCTTAACCCCCAGCACGTGTGAATGAAGCCTGGTTTTAAAATAGAGTCTTAGGAGATGTGACCCATCATCCCTCTACCAGCATCCATGCCGACTGACAATGACCTTCGAGGACAGTAGTTAGAGCTGTCCCTTCGGGGGATGAGGGTGTGTCTAAGACTGCCCATCTTTCTGGGAGCAGAAAGCCTGGGGCCGGCTAGGCATTCACAGTCCAATTTGTAACTCACTCACCCCGCCGAGCTCCAGTACCAGAGGAGGGGGGGGTCCTAGTCCTACCGGAGTGACACCCTGGAAAAGAAGTCGGGAGACACAGAGACGCAAAGAGATGGAGGCAAGGGTCAGCCTTCAGCCAAGGGGCACCTGGAGCTTCCAGAAGCCAGGAGACCAGCCAGGCTCCTCCCCGACTCCTTCTGGGGGAGCGTGGACTTGGCAGCACCCGACAATTGGGACCAGGGAGCAGGGGCGGGGCAGAGCTTCATTGACCCCCTAAAAACAGCCTCCCCAACGGTGAGACTACACGCCTGCCATCTTCAGCCACCCCCTGTGGTCATCCGCGATGGCAGACCCAGGACACGGACCCACGGACGGGGAATCTGAACAGAACAAAACCACGCTGTGCTGCTCCTGGGGCAGTGGCAACATCCGCACTCCAGTCAGGGCGTCGCCGGGGAAGGAAAGCTGTCACTGAAAACAAGGGCACGGGCCTGAACCCGGCAGGCAGGCAGGCAGGTGGAGTAGACTGAGTCAGGCGCCAGGCCGGAGGGTTCTCTGACCCCCTTTCCATGTGACCAGGGAAAGGCAGGCTCACTCAGGAAGATTAGAGGTGACGGATGAGAGGGGCCGAGGAGAGGGCGCAGGCGGGGTGGGGGCTCTTGCTCCATGTCACTGAATTCTACGCAGACACTTGAACATGGCTACAATGGAAACCTGGGTTACGTGAAAGTTACCACCAAAAAACAAGCATTTCTTTAGAAAAAAAAAAAATCAAAAGCTGGCCCACAGCGAGACCAAGGGAGGTGTGGCTGGTTCAGCCGGAGACGCTGGAGAAGGAATGGACTTGAAAGAGGACAAGATGCGCCTGTGGCGGGCGTGCTCCTCAGAGCCCTCACACACACCCCACTGCCCCTCAACTGGAGGCTCCACGGACTGGCGTCAGCCCCACTCTGTCCACTGCAGTGTCCGGTGAAGGAAGCCCAGGGCCTGGCCTTGTGACCCCCTGAATCTCTGTTCTGTTCATCGCCCACGGTGCCCCTAGCAGATCACCAGGGACAAGGTCTCTGAAATCACGGGCTGTTGGTGTCCAGTGCTGCAAGCTGAAAGTTAAGGTGAGCACAGGGGCCAGGTTCCTGCTGGAGAAGGGTCTCCAGCCCTTGCCTCCGCCACAACTCATGGTGGCCAAGGACAGGCCTTGGATTGTGGACACGCTTAGCTGGCCCTGTCTGTACACAGCCAAGGCACAGTCTGCTCCCCTGACAAAGACACATGTCAGCAGATGGAGGGACTGTGCTCCCCCAAGGGTAGAAGACCAAGAAGGACTCTTTGCGGGCCAAGCTCTGCCAAAGCCCCACCGCCCGTTTTTAATAGCCTCCTGCATGGGCAAGGTGGACATTGCCTAGGGAAAACTGAAGAGCTGGTGCATCTGAATGACACTGCAGGGGAAGAAAAGGGGAACTACTCCAGCCGCAGAAAGGACAAATGAATCCGTCTGGGGAGCGGTTCAACCAGAACGTTCCTTGCACGAGACTCCCTCCCAAATTCGCTGGGCACGTTGTCAGGAGCGGCCAGACCCTGGAAGAGGACCGCGTGCTGGGGCTCAGGCGTGGGGCTGACACTGTGGCTGTCACCACAGGCTGGGACATAGAAATGGCTGTGAGGCTGGCACAGAATTAAACAACACCGACCTGACAAGAGCTAACGAGAACAAGTCTTTGAGGGGCTCTTCCTAAAGGCTGAATTGTCCACAGGTGGCCCTCAGCCTGCTCCTGGTTCGGGGGACACAGCCTGTCATCTGAAGAGCCACCCATCAGCCCGCTGTAGCCATCAGCGGAGGAAATGAAGGGAGTCACGTTTATTCCTCTTCGTAATCATTCGTCAGAGGGAACGTGGCCAGCCCTGGGCCTTGTCTCATAAACAACACATCATACTTCATGGTTGTGTGAAGACTCACGTGCCAGAAAAACAAACAAACTAATAAACCCTGTACTTTGCAGCAAGCTTCCTTCTGGGGTGCTCGTATTCACCCGTCTCTCAAAGACAGTCACTCAGACATGCATGGAGGACCAGCCTTTCAGGTAGACCTGGAGCACCGTCAAGACGGTGGGCAGGACGGGAGTCAAGGTTCAAAGCAGACTATCTATACTGAAGGGGAAGAGGGAGGCTGGTTCCTGGGAGAAGTCACTCCTGGACCTCTTTCCTGCCGAGATGGACTAAAATGGGCACCCTCTGTGAACCCCACACCCCAATCTCTAGACCCTTCCTACTCTTAGAACCCTGCCTGGGCCTCCCGGCCTCCTTCCAGAAGCAATAAATAGTTCCGGCATCTGCACTTAGAGGTGGAGGGGGAAGCAGGGTAATAAGAAACAGGTTTGGGACATCTGGGTCAGGGTCTAGGTGCTCTCCCAGCCCTGCTTAGGGAAAGCACCTGTTTCATCACAAACCCAAATCCAGGGGCAGCCCCCTCCTCCCCCTCAGCCTGCGCTGAAGCCCCACCCACGGTGACATCACCACCTATCAGAATGACGGTGTGCCTGCTGCTGAAGAGTGGGGTTTGGGGAGGGTCTGCTTTCAGTTCGTGGGTGGCATAAGTGGTTTGCTGTCTACAGCTGACTGAAAGGAGGGTGGACCCCGCCCCACAGCACTGCAGAAGAAGGGCCTGGTGATCGGCTTCCCTAAAGAGTCACCAGACTCACGGCCACTGAGTCCAGTGCAAGTCACGGAGGCGCGCTAGGACAGAGAAGAGAGGTGCCCTTTGGGTAAAGTGACCAGATTTTACCATCGGTAAAGCGGGACACCATTGGCCCAGGGTGGGGGGTAGAGGGGGCATATTCCCTTCCCCTTCTCCCGCCGTTCCCTAGCTTGTCGTGCATTCTTTCCAAAAATCGGGACTTTTTAAAAACACCACGGGAAAAATTGTTTAAAATCGGGACTGTCCCGCCAAAAGTGGGACGTTTAGTCACCTTACCTCTGGGACTTCCGGGACTGCCAATCTTCCTGGGAGAAAGTGACGCGTTGGTCACCCAAGGAGCTCTTGGTGTCAAACCGCCGGCCTTGCAGTCGATAGTCCCACGTGTAACCCACCCTACCACCAGGGCTTCACAACACTGGCATCCAGAAGGCTCACCATGAGTCTAAAGCAATCAGGTCATGCTTGGTCTCTGGGCACACAGCCCAGCGTGGGTTTCGTGGGATCCTTTACAGGCCCCCACATCTTCACTGGACACATCTTCCGTCCCAAATCCACGCGCCCTCCAGGGTGTCTGAGACGGAGTATCTTTGCAGGAGTAGACCGCCTCATCTTTCTCTTGCCCGGCGGCTGGTGGATTTGATCTGCCGATCTTGTGATTTAACTCTACTCACCGCACCACCAGGGAGGCCAGATGGGGTAGTTCTGCCCTGTCCTGGAGGCTTGCCAGGAGGCAGAATCCACTCACAGGACACCAGCATGCTCCCCCTGCGATGTCACTATGCGAAGCAGGCCTGAAAAAGGCCCTTTTCAAGTGGGAAGACCTGGGGGGCTCCATTCTGCCGGCCCACCCCGAAAACAGCACCTCTGGGAGGCGGGCGCCTACCCCTATGGAGGCCCCAGTGGGTTTCTGCTGAGTCTCAGACCTGAGACTGCTTATCCTTCTCTCAAGGGCTTCCTCTGGGAACAAAGTCCCAAGGCAGCTGAGCTTAAGACACCATTATGCATTATAGATAAAGGGCAGGGCGCCCTCCCCACGGCCTGCTTGGCATCTGCACCCGCTCCAAGGCTGCTATCGGGCACAGGCCGTTCCTGTCCCCCGAGCCCACAGAGCAAGCCAGGGGCCCTGGATGCGGGCACCCCAGGAAGCAATGCTCCAGACTGAGGGCGCCTCCGCCTGCCATCAGATGACGGGGCGCGCTCGAACGCGCGGAGCTGGGAGTTTGGGGCTGCCTCTTTCCTTTCCCTCCCTACGTTTCCCTCAAATATTGATGAAGAGCTTTTCCATTTGTCCTGACACATCTCCTCCACCGTGGGCGTCAGCTGGGAGGGATCAGACAACAAACTCCAGAAGGTATTTTCCCCAAAGCAGCATCTGGTTCTGTTGGCAAGAGCAGCGGGCGGCTTGCTGGGAAGCAGCCGAGACAGAGGGGGAAGGAGCTGCCCGCAGGGTGGCAGCCTCCACACACCCATTGCTGGCTCTGGGATGGCCCCAACTGCGCCTCCCTCTGCCCCTGGGCATCTGCATCTATCTTCTGTGCCACCGGGCATCTTGGAGCTTGAGTGACCAGACCACCCGCCCCTTGCACTGTTGGCCTCATGGGTGACCTGCCTAGGCAGTGACTGGGCACCCATCCAGACTCCAGTTTCCCTCCGTGCCAGTTGGGGAGGTGTTGGTGACTCGGCCCCCACGTCCCTCCTGGATGGGCAGGCGGAAAGATGGCAGGGCAGTAGGGTCCGCCCTGAGGCTGACGGAGTGAGTCGGAGGCTGCTAGGGGAGCCTCACTGAATCGGCCTGATGACGCCAGCCTGGCGATGCCCTCCCTGCTCGGTGGGGGTTCAGTCAGCCTAGCTGACACTAGAGACCCCCAGCCCACCACCTCCAGCTGATTGTTGCAGGCACTGAGCTGGGCTCTCTTTGGGGGGGGATGGACTTCAAAGATACCCTGCCCTGTGGAAGGCCCTTGCATGTACCTGCCGGTGGTGAGTTCAGCGGAGGATGAAACGCTTGTGGGAGAACTTGGGGGCCCAGCATCACAGGAGCCTCGATCTCTAGCCTCCGGGTTGGCTGCTGGAACTCACTGCAAGGTGTCTTGGGCAAAGGGTCCAGGTGTCTGCCTCCAAAGGCCACGGCCCCAAAGCCCACGGAGCAGGGCCGGTCTCACACATGGGGCGCCATGGGTTGGAACTGACCCCAGCCATCTGAACTGCGGCATCCCTGGTGGAGCCAACGGTCTACGTCCCATCAAAAGGTGCAGGTTCGTGTCCACCCAGAGGCCCCTCAGAAGAAAGGTCTGGTGGTCTGCTTCCGAAAAACCAGCCACGGAGACCCTGACAGAGCCAGCTCTGCGCTGCACGTCCAAGGTGGCCATGAGCTAAGTGGACACCAGGCCCATCTTTGGCTAGAGCAGCAGATGGGCTAGAGCATGCCCATCTTTGGCTAGAGAGGACCCCAGCATGACAGGTAGCTGGAAGCAGAGAAGTGCTCCTAGGCCCCCCAGACTCCTTCCCTGTTCACCTGCCTCTGAACCTCACCTCTGAGCACAGAGGCTGACAGAGGGCCATGCAGTCCCCAGGTGGCAAGACGACAGAGACAGCTCCCGGCAAAGACTGGTTCTCTTTGAACTCGAGTGGGTCAGAACATTTAAAATAAACTCTGCAGGAAGCGTCTTTGTTTCCCATCCGGTGTCTGGGGAAAGGGTCTGTGATCAGATCCAGCTGGAGCAAAGCATCTGAGAAAACACCTTGCCGATGTGGGCCGAGCCTGCCCGACCCTTGACCCGTGGCAGGAAGTAGAAAGTCTGCCCCATGTCCCGAGGAGTGACTGGTGGTTTCAAACCACTGACCTTGCGATGAACAGCCCGGCGTGTAACCACTGCACCAGCCGGGCCCCTAGTTTGGCAATGGTTAGCGGTGCTTGAATCATGTCTTCATCACATTCACAGACCCCCGAGGGGCAGGAGGGACCAACGAGAAGGGGCTTGTCTAGGAAAACCCGATGTTCTGTGTGGGATGAAGACAGGGCTTTTCCACAATGATATGCTCCAAAATATGAAGCGAACTATTGGCCAGGATTTTGTGGGAAGTCAGTAGTTAGTTAGTCTCCCTGAAGCTCCCAGGTATCGGAGGCCTTTGTGTGTCTCACAGTAGAGCTGACTCCCCTGTTGTTAGGATGATGGTCTGCTTCCATTGAAGCCTGTGGATGGATTCACATGCCATGCTGCTGTTAATGATCTCTAGTCTAACCTGCTTAGCCACATGCAGGAGTGTGGGGTCTGGTCTTGTCACATGGGACCCCATACCTCCCTTTCCTGTAAGGTGTGCATATAGCACAACCCCTTCCTGTGACGTATGTCCTTCCCTGTAATTAGGGGCCTGGCATGACTCCAGAGGGTATATAAGGATTGGACATAAGAAAGAAGCTCTCTCTCCTCCATGCCTCTCTCGCGCTGCTCTCTTGAGCCCCCTCAGCATCGGACGTTCCCGGCCCCTCTCCCTCATGTAACCCCTCCATGTGGAGTGGACAGCCCCATGGGCGGAGGTAAGCACGCTGTCATGATGTGATATGTGTCTGACTCTTGCTATTACTTCTCTGCCTCCTGCTCTCCATAACTTTACGATAATAAGTAACAATTATCGCTGTACGACTGCACCTACTGAGCACGTATCGGAGGCCGGCCTTCCTCTGATAGTTCTGGTTTGGACAAATGGCTGAGTCCTGCTCCAGGGAGGGTTCCTGGTGGCGCAGTGTAATAAGCACCAGGCTGAGTTCATCAGCTGCTGCACGGAAGAAAGATGAGGCTGTCTGCTCCTGCCAAGGTGCGACCTTGTCCGACAGGGTCCCGGTGAGTCAGAGCAGGTTGGGGGGCGGGGCGTGCTCTGCTTGCTTTGTTCATTCAGACAAGACCTTGCGTCTGGGGGAGGCGGTGGCTGTTGGAGGGCGGGGTGCTGAGTCCTTGACCGTCAGGAAGCACGCGTCAACCGAGTAAACTGAGACGACCGTGCAGTCGGCGCACGTTTGAATCGACACTGTGCAGCCATGGGCTCTTGGTGAGGTCTGCAGAACACAAGTCGCTTCTCGGATGTCACTAGGTTAGACATGCGACGTGTGAAATGGGCGAACAGTGTCTCACGCCCAGATGCGACAGAGTCTTAAAAAGCAGTCCCTCCCACACGTCAGATGAGTTTGTCATCCACACCACTAAAATTCATGAGCATGGACGTTAGGCAAAAGTGACTGAGTTTCAAAGCAGGACCCTGAGCGCCGGACCGCCTTTCTCTGTGCCTCTGTTTCTTCTGCGGCAGAAGGAGATCCATCAGAGGGCCTGTCTCCAAGGATTTGGGGGCAACCCAATGAACCCACAATCAACACTCACAGAAGCAGCAGCCCACAGCTCAAACGGGATGCTGGGCCAGGCAAGTCTTCTGCCCAGGAGCTCTCTGAAGAATGCCACTTGGCGGATAAAGATGGACCTGACCCATGCCACGGGTGTGCCAATCACCTTGGATGTGTGGGGAAATCGGACAGCGGGTAAGCAAGGCTACAGAAGAACCGGTGCATCTGAACTGCAAGGATGGCAGAGAATATCATCAGGACAACAAACAACGCTGTCTTGAGAGAAGAAAGCTGATGGTGCCCGGCTATCAAAAGCTACAGCGTCTGGGATCTTCAAGGCGTGAAGATCAACAAGTGGCCATCTAGCTCAGAAGCAACAAAGCCCACATGGAAGAGGCACAGCAGCCTGTGTGAGCACAAGGTGTCGATGGGATTAGGAATCAAAGAAAAAAAAATCATATCAGGGCGAATGAGGGGAAGTGCAGAGTGGGGACCCAAAGCCCATCTGTAGGCAACTGGTCATCCCCTTACAGAAGTGTTGTGGGGAGGAGATGAGTCAGTCAGGGTGCAGTGTAGCAACAAATGAAACATACAACTTTCCTCTAGTTCTTTAACACTCACACCCCTCACCTACTATCACGAGCTCAATTCTACCTTACAAATCCATCTAGAGCAGAGGATGTACACTAGTACAGGTAGGAACTGGAAACACGGGGAATCCAGGACAGATGGTCCCTTCAGGAGCAGCACTGAGAGTGGGGATGATACCGGGAGGGTGGGGAGAGAGGGGGAACCGAACATAAGGACTTCCTTATAACCCCCTCCCTGGGGCGACAGACAACAGAAAAGTCGGTGAAGGGAGACATCGGACAGTGTAACGCATGACAAAATAACAATAATTTATAAATTATCAAGGGTGTGGGAGGGAGGTGGGGTGGGTGGGGAATAAGAACTGATCCCAAGGGCCCAAGTAGAAAGCAAATGATTCTAGAATGATGGTGGCAACAGATGTACACATGTGCCTGTCACATGGATGGATGGATTGTGATGAGTTGTACGAGCCCCCAATATAATATTTTTTTAAAAAAGGAAGTACAGCCAGAATGCTTCTTTAGAAACCAGGATGATAAGACTTTATCTGATCTACTTTGGACATGCTATCTGGAGAGATCAGTCCCTGCAAACACACGGCATGCTAGGTAAGGTGGGGTCGGCAAAACACACTCTCAGTGAGAGGGATGGACAGGTGGCTGTAACCCTGGCTC